>JASSUY010014236.1:0-38566 GCA_032466535.1 Forpus xanthops | reverse complement strand
TCCATTTTCCCCTTCTTGAAAATGGGGGTTATATTTCCCTTTTTCCAGTCATCGGGAACTTCTCCTGACTGCCAAGACTTTTCAAATATGATGGACAGTGGCTTAGCAACTTTATCTGCCAGCTCCTTCAGGATTTCATCAGGTCCCATGGACTTGTATACATTTAGGCTCCTAAGATGGTCTTGAACCAGATCCTCTCCTACAGTAGGCCCAAGGTCTTCATTCTCACTGTTCCTGCATCTGCCTTACGGAAAGTTCTCCCAAGGATATAGAAATATGATTATTGCCTGGAAATTAGTCAGCCATGTCTCTGCTCTTTCGATTGATATCATAACATGACTCTATATATTTTTTTAACTACTGGTGATAACAAGGAGCAAATGTGCAGATGAGTGTGGCAGTAATAGCAAACCTTTTAGCTTTGCTCCTCCCTATTTGAGTGACTTCTGTCTCTTCTTTCTCATTTTTATGTGCTTGAAGAGGGCACAGAAGCAAAGCACACCTGCAAGCCTAGAGCTGTGAACTGGACAGCATTTGTAAGCAATACATTTGATTTCCAGTATGAGACCAAAAGTCACTAATTAAAAGGTTAAAAAATCTCCCAGAAGAGATCACTCCATTAGTAAATATATTTGAGAACAGCATAGACATTTTATAGAAGTATTACTTTTTAAGTATTGTAAAAACTGAAATCTGAGTACATCTGTTTTATCATAACACAGTTAGAAGTTTAAACTTCAGATAATTACTTGTGCCTTCTCTTTTTTATATAGTTTTGCATAAAGTTTCATTTATTAAATTGTTTTTCTAGATTCACTATCAATGACAGATACCTTGGTCGAATAGTGACTATCACCCAAACTTTCCACACTGAGCTCCAGCTTTGGCAGGTATGGTGACAGCACTTATACTGGTTTTAAGTCAATATATTTAACAATTTACTGGCCAGGGAGTCTGACTTTTGTCCTCTAAATGTGTAAAGCAGTATGAGTTACTGCAAAAGTATCCCAGTGCTATTGGTGTGAGCTCAAATATCTCTCCCTGTCAAAACTGCCTTCAACCAGATAGCCGCAAAAAGCCATTTTCTCAAAGTCAATTCTTTTTCTCTCTCTTTTCCAGATGGAAAATTTCTTTGAGAAATATTCTAATGCTGGGGCAGGAGAATCACCCAGGAGACAGTCAATTGAACAGGTGAAGAACAACATTGAATGGCTAAAAGCAAATAAGGAGGAAATACAAATGTGGCTAAAAGCACAGCTAAGCCCTTAAAGTTTTACGTTGTTAAAAACACCAGGCACTCATTCTGTGTACTCAGATAATCAGCAATATTTAGCAATGTGGGTTTCTCACTTAGGTACCTTAGAGGACCAAGGCCTAATATTTTTTCTACAAACACTCAGGAGACCATGGCCAGAGCAACATTTCTGCAGTTGCTGAGCAGGAATAGCCTTATATTCTGAAAGGTGAATTTGCCTGAACAAACAAGACAAACATTTAAAGTTACTCAAGGCAGAAGTGATGGCAGAACTGGAGTACTCACTGATCAAGTGATCTCACTCCTTCCCCACACCACTCTGAAAACTACTCTTGGTTAGCATAGAACCAACATAGTAAACTCAGGGATTCCTTTCCATATGCACCTCATAGGAGCTTTCTCCTGCAGGAAAGGGAATTAAGCAGTAATTTTCACATTATCTGAAAATCATCTCTTATATTCATAGCTGTTAAAAATTCTCCATTTGGGATTTAGCTTTGTATTCTGATACTACAGGAAGGCCATTTAAGCTTCCCTCTCCATTGATATTTGAAGTTTAACTACCAGTGCATAAGGAATCAATATTATCAGCTTCTTTTTCAATATTACTAGTTGGGACTCTGTAGCTTGGGGGAGGGATTGCCTTGGTTATTTTTAAATCTTCTAAAAAGAGGAGCTTGTGGCAGCCGTTACTGCAAACAAGACATATGGTACTTACTGTCTCTTTTCTTATGTAAAAATAAAATTTAGAACTCTACTTGGAAATCTCAGTCTGTTTCTAATAAAGTGCTAAATCAGCCTGGCATATAGAAAAACAGCTGTTACATAGCCCAGCTGTGCCATACATACACCTTCAGTGGCTTTTGAGGGGAGAAATCTATTATCTCCTCTGAGAAAACACTAAAAGAAATGTCAAATTCAAGTAGAGGGGCAGATGAGTCTCACTGCTGCAATTCAGCCTGCTGAAGTAGTATAGGCAGCAAATAAACAACTCTTAGTCCCAAGTCCTTCTACCACTATGATGCTGGAGAAGACAGTGGGGCCACTGCCTACCCTCCCAGGCTGAGAGATGGGACATCTTGGAGCTACCAGGTTTCCGTGCACTGTGTCCTGACACTGTACAAGCAGCAAACATGAGCACCAGCCCCATTCTCCTTACCTTCTCCCAGCTCTTGTAGCACAGCAGAAGGGAACCAGTTGCAGTTCAGATGCCCTGGGAGCAGGACCACCAAGCATCTCACAGTAGGTAGCCCTGTGAGAGATTAGGCACAGCTGTTGGGAAATTCTGCAGCAGGATGGGAGGACAGAAGCATGGAAAACCACTTTCCTTCTTTCTGCCGTGCTATTCAAAGAGAAAGCTAGAGATGTTGAGGAGACGGCTCTAACGTACAGAATTCAAACGGTACAGACTCTGCCTGCTTCTGGACCTTGGTCCAGCACAGAGAAGCTTATGCAGTTTCAGATGGAAACACTTTACCCTGTTCTCCTAGGATATTCAGGGCTGGAACTGTTTTGGATCTCTCCTTAGACACCCAAACAGCTGCAACTAGCCCAGATAAATCTGGTGATCAAGTCAGTTGTTCTGTTTTGGCTGGGATAGAGTTAATTTTCTTCATAGTAGCTAGTATGGGGCATATTTTGTATTTGTGCTGGAAACAGTTTTGATAATTCAGGGATGTTTTCCTTACAGTGAACAGGCTGGGAGTGCGTAAGAAGTTGGGAGGGGGCAGATTTGGGACAGCTGACCCCAAGTGATCCAAGGCATATTCCATAACATACAGCATCATAAAAGCTTGGGGAAAAAGAAGGAAGAAGGGGAATCATTTGGAGTTACAGGGTTTTGTCTTCCCATATAACCATTACATGTGATGTAGCCCTGCTTTCCTGGAGATGATTGAACACCTGCCTGCCAGCAGGAAGTGGGAATAAATACCTTGGTTTGCTTTGCATGAGTGCATGGCTTTTCTTTACCTGTTAAACTCAACCCAGGAGTGTTCCCACTTTTACCCTTCCAATTCCCTTCCCTATCCCACTAGGGGGGAGTCAGCTAGGGGCTGTGTGGGGCTTAGTTGCCAGCTGGGGTTAAATCATGTCAAAGACACATGTCAAAGGAAAATGTCAGTCATTTGCCTCCTGCAAACAAAGCATGGAAGGATTTTGACTAACAGTGGTTACATCTTGCTGCAGATACCAGCTGCTCTCTAAGGTAAAGAGGGGGCAAGAGGCCAGACAGTTTCTTCCAGTTTTTCTTCTTGCTCCACTTCACATAGAGAGCACAGTGAAAGCCCACACCCAAACTCCTAGCAGCTCAGCACATGGGGAGCAGGCTGTCCTCAGGTAGCTGCCTGCTCAGTAGGACACATGGCAACTCACCCTTCATGATTTTAGAGTTTTGATGAGTGAACTGAAGGAGCAGAAGCCAAAACCTCTTCTCTTGGTTTCAAGGTCACAAACTGGTTTGGTCGGCTCACACTGCAGTACTATCAGTATGTTTTTATCACTGTGACTATCCAATAGTATGATCAGCTTAGAAAAATCTTCTGTGCACTGCTGATGCAGTATGCTTTAACTGAAAGTTTTTAACTCCAGCTGGCCACAATATGCAACAATGCAAAACTGATGTGAAGATGTTCAAGCACACAGCTCATTTGGTTTCCCTTTCAGAAAAGATTTAATGAAATTTGGCAGAAAGAACTGATTCTCTAACTATTCGTACACTTCTGCCACAATGTGATGTAGAAAGAAGAATATGAGTACTATGGGAATGATAGAAAATTAAGTAGTTACTTCAGGACATTTCTATCCTTTGTTACATGCAGCCCCTACTGTCACTGAGTGGGATCAGGCTGGCCAGAGTTATCAGCTACAGCAGTAAGCTTTCATCAAGGCTTTCATCAAGGAAAATATAACAAGTAATGAAGATTTTATATGGCGCTGGAAAGCTATAGCAAAAACAGCCTTCATCCAAATCACACAGACATAATACTGTTTAAGACAAAGCACATATTGGTAGCATTGTGTAATCCTGTAGTAGAAAAAATTTAAAAAGTCAATCAGAGAGAGACAACAGAAAAATACCAGTAAGGCAAGACAAACCAAGAAGCCAAGGACAAGCCTGAACAACTACTGAGCTCATGACCCTGAGTGAGTGAAAAAGTGGATTTAAAGAGTAAAAGAAGCAATTGCTGCTTGTCATTTGATTCTCACTGTGCTCAGGGAGATGGGACCACGTGCACGTTTTTGTGTCTGAGCCACACTGGATCAGAGAGACATTTGGCTAGCACCTGGATACTTCTGTTATTACAGAAAGGTTATCTGAATTTCTACACTGATTTTAAGTGGGCAGGTGAACATGGAAGTATATTCAAAAGCCCTAGAAGGTGACTGCTTTTATGGTAGCCTAAAGGTTCTGCTGATTTTAAATAATGTTCTCTAGATTATGCAGTGCTCTTGCTACCTTTAAACAGCTCATGGAGAATGTACTGTATGGCATGTGCCTCTTTCAGACTGTTTGTCCTAGATGGATAACAAATCTGGTACATGCTAAATCTTTCAGTCAGGAACTAGTGCATTTACAAATGGTCTGTGATAAGCTTAAGAATGTCAATTTGAAACTGAACCCAAAGAAATGTGAACTGTTTTAAAAAGAGATAATTTTCCCTGGGTCATTCGATCAGCAAGGAAGGAATTTCCACTGATAAAGCCAAGTGAGGGAGTGCAGACCCAGCTGGCCACTTAGATCCACACAGCTTTTTGAGGCTCTGCCACTCCTACTGTACCACAGAAAAAGCTATTGCATGCAGTGAGGTACAGAAACACTTTGAGTAATCGAAGGGAGATGTGGTGGAGTTAAAGAGGGGCCACTTGTGACTGTTGCAGTGTTTCCTTACACTAGCTCTGTAAATCCTTCACGTATCAGCTACAGCTGTGCGTCCCATAGAGCCTGAGCCCACGGGACCCAGGAGGCTGTAAGCCTGATAGGCATGAAAACACTTTATCTTGATGATTCAGGTAAAGAAACAACTGAAAACATTGTATTACTGCACAGAACCAAAAAAAATGAATAGCACCAATGAAAATACCAAGGCATCTACAACTCCCCAAATGAGTCAGTTTCTAAAACAGCAGTTAAGGTCACTACAAAGTATGCAGATATGAAAAAAAAAATACCACTTACATATGGTATGTCTCACTGTCAAAAGAGAATATGATCAGAAAGTATTCCTCCAGTCTTCCCACAATGACCAGTACCCCTTCTTGGCTACCATCATTTTGGGTGACGGCATCTTCCAGCAGCTTTTGGGATTCAAGTGAAAAGGGAAAAAGTTAGCTTGTAATGAGCACAGGAGAGACTACCTGAACAGGGTCAGAAGGATAGGACTTTATCCCGTTGCTATATTGCTATATTGTTATAGCAATACAATACTGCCAGATTAAAACTTCATCTTGTTTTATATGCAACCAGCTATGAAAGTTAGTCAAACAAAGTTATATTTGCTTTCCTGAATGTTTAGGCAGAAGACAGCTGACCTGAAGATATTCCAACTTCCCATTCACACTTACAGCAGCTAGATGTATTACTGTATGTGGAACATTGGTATAAGATATAGCTACCTGAGACTAAAGAAATGTTTTCCAGCTCACAGGTACTATAGTGGTTCATATGGCTGCACAGATATCTAAACTTTTCCAAGATGAGCTTCAGAAAACAAATTCTTTATAAAAGCATCAGAAATGTATTTGCTTCAGATAAGCCTGAGAGTTTTCTGACTTCCCAGTGTATATTTTTAAGAGTTCTGAGAAAAGAGAAAATCCTGAAAAACATGACCATGACATTATATCTGAGAGACACTGTTCTTAAGCAGCACTCACTATTTGTCCCACTAATCCCTCACCTGTAGAAAACTTTTTCATTTCAATCCTTGCATCTTCACAAGTTGATGTCCAGAGATTGCTACCAAAGAGACATCTGCTTGCTGGTGGCTTAATGATGCTGAAACAATGTGTGATCTCAAGAACCAGGAGGTCAAGGAAAAGAAGAGATCCAGGCACGAGAGAGGACTGGAGCCTAACTCTTCAAAAGGAAGGCTTGTTATACAGGGTCATTGTTCTTAATAAGAATCAAAAGTTAATTTGAAATGGATGTTGCAGTTACTATGTAACCTTCACCCTAGCTTAAACCATCATTGTTAGTTTTCCTTTGCAGACGGATGAAAGATGGCTGCAAAGATATCCTTTCCAGTACTTTTGAATTTTTCAATTGTTTGCAGCAAACAAGAGGCTGGTCACTGATATGTTTTCTTCCAAGTAGTGCAAGGCCAAGCACAGACCATGAGGTTCTGTCATGCCAGAGTTCCCATTCTGTACTGCCTGCTGTCAAACGCATTCATGTACCACAGGACAGAGAATAAACCTCCCCAAGAGGCTCCAGAGCAGAAGCCAGAGTAAAAGTTGCACAGTGTTAGGGCAAAAAAGGTGTTAAGCCTTAACCAGGTCAGGTTCTTATGATCCAAAAGAGTTGCTGCAGCAGTCTAAGAAGTAGATTTTCCAGGTGTATGTTAGGCAGCCAAAACCTGCTTTGATTCATTTATTTTAGCAAGTAGTCACTCTCAGCAAACTGAAATTATAGCCCAGACAGGTTCGTTAAGCATTTTCAGCTGGAGAAAACACTATGGACCTGAAGTTACAAAGCCACTGATGAAAAGTCATCACCCCCACTTTTTCTTGGGCAAGCAGATCAAGGCTCAGTTCTGCCTCCTCCATAGAAATACATGTGAACTCTTCCACATGACTCTGCTGGGCCTTGTCTTCCAAATTCTACCATTGTACTTAAATAATAGCCAGACAAATTAGTAACATTCTAGTTGTGGTGCTTCACATGAGCACCTGAGAATATGATTGCCAGACCCTTATATTTTATTACTACTTGAAATAAAGATGGATATCTTTAATAGTGGCTGATAATAAGCTGAGATCTGCATTAATAGGCCTTAAGTAACTAGAAATGTAGCAGAGCACCATCGTGTAGTACATTGGTTTGAGTGATAGCCTGAAAGGGCAGACATGTGGTTTAAAATTCTCTACAGCAGAAACAATAATTCACCAAGTCTTCAACCTCCTGCACAAGGTCTACAACCACTGCATGAAAGAGGCATTCCTCTCCTCCACTGCTCTTGTAAATGCAGCCCTTCAAAAGAAGGGCTTTACTTTACCACCTCATGGACTCCAAATCAAAAATCAAAAATCTCAGCTGTGAAATGGAACATTTCTGTATCAGGAGAGACGAGATTTCAGCTTTTCATTTCATCAGCAGAAAACAAAGCTTCATTCAAGCTGCACAGACTCACTCCCCTCATCCCTAGTTCAGAAGAAAAACAAACAAAAATGTGTTTCCACAGCAAATGCCCCAAAATAACATGACTGCTGGCTTCACATAGGGCTGCTGAGCTCCCCACCAGACTGCAACAGAGGAATGATAAGTTCCAGGCATGAAAGTGAGCCAGCACAAACTAGGAGGTGAATGAGAGCAAGCTACACCCTCAGGTATTACCTTAGCCACAAAATAGAAGCACGGTTGCACAAGGCTTGAGAAAGGCTGATGCAAGCAGGGACTGGTTTTAATGAACACTGAGTCAGTCACCTAGCATTACAAAAACGGAACAGGCAGCAGAGCCAAGAATGCATAATTAGCATTGAAACAACATGATGGAGGGGAAGGTTAGTTACAACTAAGGTTGGATTGCAGGAGGGGAAATTCAGGTATGATGCCAAACATCATGTCTTTGTTGGCAGTAGAGTGGTCCAGTCAGAAAAGCCAGGACTAGGATGAAGGACGTTATTCATAAAAGCATGACGCTATGCTAACATACTGATATGGTGCCTTGTGCTCTGCTCTGACCCCTTGTCAGACTGCTCCCCACATCCCATACTCATGTCTGCAGATGCATGGCTATAGGAGAACAGAGAAGGGCAATAAAAGTTTGGCCACCTTTGCATTTTGAAATAACAGAGAACATCTTATTTGGCCAAAACAAACTGCTCATTCTGATATGATGGTGGGTTTATTCAAGAAAAATATATCTTGGGTGTACCTTCCAGGCTTTCCAAATGAACACAGGGTGGGACACTGTTTGCCCCACAATGTGTGGGACATTGTGTGTGTCAAACAATGTGTGGGACAGGGGAATAGAGAAGTAGTTGAGTTCCCAGAAGCAGATTGACATCCATGTCTTACTGACACAAGCAGCCTCTGTTTTGTTTATTTAAACACACCTGATTTAGATGCTAACAGTTCTGCACAAAGAGATTTTATTTAAGAGCTCTTTGAAAAAATATTGAAAGGATATTTATTATTTTAGCTAGGACTCTTTACATAGGAGATGAATGAAGTTTGTCAAGGTCAAGCTGGTGGGGAAGATTAACGACAGAAGACTACAAGCGTCAGAAGAGATTTTACTGTGGGAAACGCATTACTTCAAAAACACATGTTAAAGTAAACCATCCTACTATAATTAGGACTTATTGCTCAGATATTTCTTAAAATGTAACTCAAAAAAATTGATGTATTTTTTTGTGTGCACTAGAAAGAAATGAATATTGGTGATCTGGGAAATGTGGTTTGTCCATGTATTGCCTAATCTTAAAGGGCTGTAATAGATAGAATGAATTTAAAGTTAAACGAATGCTTTAGCAATGGAAGCAAATAAGATAACCATGCAGATGCATCATGGTGATTAACTTACTTTCCTCTCGTTAAAGAAAGAAAGAACAGCCTCCTTTATGGGAGATGGAGTACCTGCAGGGAAGTTTTTCCCTGTTTTTATTTCTTCACCGCGTATTAAGAGCAGCCTCTAGTGACAGTTGGTAGCCATTACATGTAATTATACAAGCATTTCACACAGCGAGCACGCTTGCGGAAAAACTTCCTTAACTGTTTGTAATACATCTTGCCTTAAAGATCCTATAAACAGCACCAGTCATTAAGCTCACAGATGTTTCTAAGTAACATTGAATAAGACTACTTAACCATGGCAATCATTGAGGCTAAAATTTGTTGGCATGAAAAAAATACAAAATAATCCAATCCATAAAATAAGCTTGTATATCACTTTTGAAAATTAACTTTAACCTATTGAGTCACAGAATCTTAACATGGTTTAGGTTGGAAGGGATCTCAAAGATCAACTAGTTCCAACTCCTTTGTCACAGGCAGGATCAGCTTCCACTAGGGCAGGTTGCTCAAAGCCCCATCCAGCCTGGCCTTGAACACTTCTCTGGGCAGCCTGTTCCAGTGCCTCAAGACCCTCACAGAGAAGAGTTTCTTCCTAACATCTGATCTTGTCATGTCATTACATGCCCTTGTAAAAAGTCCCTCTCCAGATTTTTTGCAGGCCCTCTTCAGATATGGGAAGGCTGCTATAAGGTGTCTCCAGAGTCTTCTCTTCTTGAGGATGAAGAATCCGAACTGTCTCAGCCTGTCTTCACCTGGAATTGCCCCAACAGGCCCATGTCCTTAATGTGTTGGGGGTCTCAGAACTGGATGCAGTATTCCAGGTGGAGTTTCACAAGAGCAGAATACAGGGACAGAGGGGGAGAATCACCTCCTTTGACCTGCTGGTCACATTCCTTTTGATGCAACCCAGGATACAGCTGGTTTCTGGGCTGCGAGTACACACTTTTGGCTGATGTTGAGCTTCTCATCAACCAACACCCCTGTCATGGGTGCTCACCAGCTACTGCTTAAAGAAAAATGACTGCTGCTGCTGAACCCATGACAACCCCCAAGTCTTTCTCCTCAGGGCTGCTCTCAGTCCATTCTCTGTCCAGCCTATAGTTGTGCTTGGGACTGCTCTGACACAGGTGCAGGACCTTTATCTTGGCCGTGTTAAACTTCATGAGGTTTTCACTGTCCCACCTCTGAAGCCTGTCAAGATCCCTCTGGACAGCATCTGTTCCCTCCAGTGTACCAATCAAAACGCACATCTTGATGTCACCATCAAGCTTGCAAAGGGTGCATCCAATCCCACTGTCCATGCTGCTGACAAAGATGTTAAACAGATCAGCCCCAACACCAACACCTGAGGAATGCCACTCACCATCAAAAACTGCTGGAAATGCAGGTTACATTTAAAAAAGAAGTGAGCACTGCTACAAAGGACCAAGAAGCCAGAACTTGAGACATTTGAGAAGTGCTTGCATACATGCCTGCATGCAACAGGCACAGTGGACTCTGGTGCGACTGCTATGTTACCTCAAGCAGTTCAGAAATTGAAAGAAATATTAAACATGCCTGTTTTGCCAGCAAAATGCAAATTACACATGCCAGTTTTCTCAGCAAAAACAGACATGTGCAATTTGCAACAACCATAAATGCCCATAAACTCCCTTACACTAAGCCACGCATTTGTTAGCTTTGTCAACCTATAGCAACTGAGACATTAAAAAGATATTACCTTTCCTTACAAACTTGCCTTTCTTTATGAACATACACACACTTGCGCTTTGAGGGGTTGTGGGAACAAGCATCTGCCCTTTAACATGCCAAGTAACTCGCTGTGCTCAGCAGAATGCCGAGGGGCCATGGCAGGACCCATGCTGCAGACAAGAGCAAGCTCTTGCCGATGGAGGTGTGGCAGGGAATGGCAGGGCCGGTGCTGCAGAGCTGCTTCCCCCCAGAGGCGGTTTCCCCCTCAGGCCTGCCAGTAGGCCACAACAAAGCCCTCAACATTTCCAAAATGGGCTTGTGTTTGGCTTTTTTAATCCATTGCTTTTGGGAGTCATATGTTCTTTTATTCCTCGCTGAAAAGAAGTTAGGAAATATTTGTTTAAGAAACCTTAGTACCTGCCTTTAAGTCGTCACTTCATTCACAGAACGAATCATCCGCTACTGCCTGCGGCAGCTGATCTCCAGTAAACATGGGTCTGCTCAGACCTCCAGAGAACTGCACTGGCCAGTCAAACTTTGCTTTATAGAAAATGGACCTGGGATCACGGTAATGGCTGTGTTTGTAGTCTCAGTCATTCAGTGACACTTTCACAGTGTTAAAAAGGGAGGCTGGAGAGCAAGAGCAAGGCTGGGAAATGGTGTTCCAGGCAGGACAGCAGCCAGGTGTTGGGCATCTGTCCTGGAAGGGCAGCACCTGGCACAGGCGGTGCAGCCCCTCTCGGGCAGCCAGGCAGGAAGGCCAAGAGGAGAAGCTGCCAGAGGGACAAGCCTCCCTGGTGCTGCCGACTATCCATGGGCTATGGAGAGCAGAGCCTCATGCCCAGTGGTGGGGCAGAGTTTGCTCTAACAGAAGTTTGGAACACAAGATATTCTGGATTATCTCCTGCCTCTCCTCATACCTACATCCTCTGGGAGGGAAACCTCACTCACATGTAGATGAGGAGGCTGAGGCCTTTTCCAGATACTCATGGCAGCTGAGATGACATTTTTCTCTTTTACAGTAAAAAACCTGTTCCTAAAAGCATGTGTGGGAGCTCTGCTCTGCTGCTGTGCTCTGAGAGACAGCTGCATTGGACCTCCTGCAGCTGTCCCCCCATGGATGCCCAAGGTAGCTCTGGCTTCACCTCATGCTAGCCATTGGACACTGAGCTTCCTTCACAGCCCTCAAAGACACCACAGCCACAGCTCCATTTCAGGGGCTGTTCCATTAAGGTCATACACAGCCCACTCTGCATCCTCACCACAGGAGGATAGTGGTGGTGCTTGGGGACAAGCTCAGCCCAAGGGAATGATGGTCTCTGCTGGCACAACATGTCCCAGGCAGTCTGGAGGCCACCACCATGAGGGTGACCTCTCTAAGGGGGCCAGGAGCCAGCCAAGTGTTTGTATCTTCTCCACAGAGCAGGCAGGGCTGCAAGGGGGTGAAAGAAAGAGGAAACACCCTGCTGCATACTGTGTGGTCTCCAGCACCCCATCCTCTCTGCACACGGCTGGCAATGCTCAAACCCTGGGCAGGTTGAGTGTCCCCAGGGGTGGTGTGTGAGGGGTGGAGGCCGAGGCCACTCTTGTTGGAGCCACTCATCGGACCCTAATCCAATCATCTCACTAATGAAATCAGGCTGTGCTGCTAATGAAATCACCCTGCGGCAGCCAGCATTGCTTCTTAGTGCTGCTGCTCTCAGCATCAGGCTGGCAATGCTGGCAGGAAACCTCTACTAAGTCCCCCCGACCCACTGGTGGGACAGACAGCAGGTCCAGCACCAGTCGCTATGGCAGGACAACCTCGAGCCCTCCACCAGCAGTAGCCCCTGCCCAGCCCCACAGACAGCAGGGAGCAGGATGGCTGGTAGAAAGACTTCGATTACTGGTTTTCCACTTCTCTGCTGGGGCAGTTTTGGTCGGAGAGCTGCTGCCTACATATGTAGGAACAGAAGGCCGTTGCCTGGGCTGAGTCTTCCATGGGCAATGGCCTCCTATGGCCACTTGACACATGACTTGGGGAGCGAGGTGGTGTCTGCAGTGCTTGTAGTGACTGCATAGCCAGCTGCAGGGTAACGCTGCTAATGAGTAGCTGACACAGATTAGCAGAGAGGCATCCCAGGGCTCTAGTCCTTTTCTCTCTAGGAGTTATTCCTGAGTATTCCCAGAGTGGACCTATTAGTCGAAAAGAGAAAGGGCACCCATTTCCTTATGAAATGCTTTACTTCTAATACTACCATGCCAACATGGTAGGAGGTGCTGTAAGGAATGCTAATGCTGTCCGTTTTTAATAACTTTTTGCTCAGAAGCCTTTTGAAGACACCACAAAATATGTCATATTAATATGTTTTTTACTTAAAAACCTGCTGGATGTAGAGGAGCACTCTGAAGCATTCAGCTCACGTTTGGTGTGAGGTCTACCTGTACTTATTTTTTTTTTTGTCAAACAACATGGAGCTGAAAGAAATGAAGGAGACAGTGATAACAGTATTGTTTGTATGAAACCTATTCATAGCAAAGGCTTTAGCCATTCTGCAAGCTAGCATGCTTCTCCAAAGGTCTACTGGTTAATTGTCATGTTGTTTAAGGGAAGGTTTTAATGGCATAGGAGGCATAAGCCTTTGTAAATAATATTATCTTAAATGCAGAAGGCCTTATCATGCGCTCCTTGCTCAGGCAAGTCTTCTTGAGATCATCTAGAGTTTCTATTGAGTAAAGAATGCAGAATCAAATCCATAATGAGCAAATCACTTAATCAAGTGGTACAGTAAAACACATTCAAGCCGTTTTCAGTCATATCTGCTAGACATCAATACTGCTGTGATCTCACTAGAGGGAGCAATTTATTTTGAAATATTGGTCAATATTAGCTCAGCGCTTAGCCAGGCCACCAGTCGGTCAAAATTAAGAAGGCTTTCTGAAACAAATACACGTTTTAAGATAAAAAGACAAAGGGAATAGAGAAATGAAAAGACAGCACTGCCTAAAAATCCTAACTTCTGAAACAATTACTTGTAAACAGGAAAAGGAATGTATGTGCCGTATGGAGATGATTTTTTATGTTGTTTTTCCTGCTGAAACATCTACAGTAGAGATTTTGCTCTGTTTCCAGTAGAAGTTCCTTTTTTTCCAGGGATTATAGATCATTTTGGTTGGCCCTTGATGTGAAATTTTGCTTTTATTTTAAAACATAGATAAAGCTATTCTCTTATCATAGGCTGTAAAAGGAAATAAATTCCCAGATGCATGGAGATTCTTAGAAATACTGCTAGCACTCAGGCTATGTCAACATTTCCACCTTAAATCATTATTTAATGTTGAGTCATAAACACCTTTCTGTAAACATTTATTTAGTGCCTACAAGGTCTTCCCTTTAAGGGGTGGGGGAGGGTGTTGCTCAAAAAAAAAAAAAACGGTGTTTTAAAATATTTTTAATTATATCTTTAGAGGCTGTGTTTTAAATCTGTCATGGTTCAATACTGTCCTTATTCAAATCTATATTGGGATAAGTTTGTTCTGGACTTGTACTGTGTCTGGCACAGTAAGGTTCTCAGAGATCTGAGGCACTACAGTGAGGGCAAATAATACAAATTTAATACTGACTGTATTTGTGCAGTTTGACCCTGAGCACCGCTTAGCTCCTAGGTCTTGCCGTCTAACTCAGCTACATCTTGACTCTGTGTTGGGGTGAAATATAGAAATGCAATACCTCAGCTTTACCCTCTGCCTAATCTGGAGAGAGGAAAGGGGACCTGTGAGCTGAGGGAACCAGAGTGATTTCCACAAGGTGTGGTAATATGGAGCACCCCTGTCCCACAGGCAAAACACAGCCACCAGGAATTAAACCTCCTCACAAAGCTGAAATGGTCAGCTTTGTACATCTTTGTGAGTGCGGAAACTAGCTCTTTGTTTCATGTTCCCAGCAAACAGTCAGTGGATGCAAAATGACTTGAGTCTGTTTGTTCCAGTGAGTTTGGGGTATAGAGTTTAAAAGTCCTAAATCTGCCATCTGCTCCACTAAAGAGGAGCCTTCTCTTCGTGGAGCACTAAATGAATCATATAATTTGCAGAAAGGGATCTGAAAAGGTCTGAATGTTATTAAGCAAGATAACGTCACTACACCCCATGATACATATTAGACCAAAGATATTAGCAGAAATTGTCAACTTCACAGTCATGTTTGGTGACAATGTTGGCTCTGTGCTTTATATAAACAAAAATCAGGTTTTGCTTTCCAGATCTGACCTAACAGAGGACATATTACTCCCAAATCCTCACTGTAATTTCGGCTGGATGGAGGTATGTGGTCCATACACAGACTATGTGGCTCTGTCCACATCCTGGTACAGAAAGCACAGTGTTATGTTTAAGGAAGCCATGCTTGCGATACAGCAAGATCCACCTGGATCTAAGTGCCATTTATCACAGGGTAAGAAACTGAAACAGAGCCTGAGGAAGGGAAGAGGCAGAAAAAGGACGTGCAGTCTTCATCTCTAACTCAGCCTGGAAGTAAAGCATTTCTTTTCCTGCAGTTGCTGACATTTCCTACTGCTGCTGGCATTTTACTGTCAAGAAAATCAAATCTCTATTTTTGCTAGAAGATTTTAAAAGAATGGCAAGCGCAAGCAAGTACAGAGTTAGGTCTACTACCCTCAAACATGATTGAATAGTGGAAGAAAATAGTTTTCTGTAGTTTTAATCTCTATTAATCCATCAAGCTTTTTATTTTTGTTTCCAGACTGAGATTTTCTAGTAATACTTTATGAAAAAAAAAAATCAGGTCCTAGTTTATTCTACCTGCCTTACTTTATAGATGAATGGAGATTTAGTAGTAGATGTGGTGTGAGGCAAGAAGGAAACTAAATCTGACAGACCAAGAGAATGTGACTAATAACAAGTTCATACAGAAAGTCTTTTTGTTAACAGCAGTGTAACTCCTTTGCTGAGCGAGCAGGGAAAAATCTGTTTGGTTCTTTCAGCAAATTACTGAAGCAGAAGCCAAACTTTAACTAAGGGAATAATGTCACTGACTGAGTTCATGTAAGTACACACAGTGTTAGAAATTATAAAATATTTGCATGTTCATTTAATTGCTGAGGGATCTCCCACTGCTTTGAGAAAATTTCTGGAAAGAAAATTCTGAATACTAAAGGAGATTCAAAAAATTAAACTAACCGCTACAAATTGCCTTCCTGTGCCTCCCTTCCATCTTAGAATCATTGCTGGTGACTCCTGCCTCTGTATGTGTATATATATTTCTGTTCTCTTAGAATTCTTGAAGCACCTATCTTTATCACATTGGGCCAAATACTACTGATGTAACCAGATGGTATGTAGTACATGGAAGACAATGTCATATCTAAAAATGCCTTTAGCAGCTTACCTCAACTGAGCCAGCAGCAATAGCCTCAATTCTGAATTGCTGGTTTTCTATTAGCGAAAATCCTGAGTAGCCTGAAAACCAGTCTAAACAAGCTGTGTATGTAAAGTGTATGTAATCCATAACATTGAGTTGTCCATCTCATACAAAACTTCGGTGCAGACTACAGACAAGGGCTCCTTTGGCCTAACAGTGATGTTAAGAGGACAAAGTTTGCCATTTAACATAACAAATTTATGATAGTTTCCCATTAAAAGGTGTTGCTGGTTTACTAGAGATTGAGATTTTTAGCATAAGAGACATTTTAGGAAAACTTCAGATGGCTCTGAAGTTATTTTAAAAAGCTTGGTATCACATGTAAAACCAAAGATGTTATGTTTAAAAAAAAAAAAGAGAGAGCTGCTGTATTTTTTACAATCCTAGACTTAAACACAAATTCCTTCCCCACATATGGCTGCAGGAAGGGGGTTAAGCTTTCTCATTCACTAAACTACACCTACTTCATGCAACCAGAGTGCTGTACAAAACCCACAAAGGCATCCAGTAGTCAATTCTTTGCAGGAAAGTGGGTTCATCTGTTTTTGTTACAAGAAAAAGTTGCACTTTATAAAAAGCCCTTTGCCCTGTGAATTAGCAGTGCACTGCTGTTAATCTAAGTGGATTAAAAAAGGGTACAGACTCCTGGTCCATGAAAGCCTGCTCTGTAGCTAGATTCTGTACAAGTGTAGCTGTGTTGGTTGTGTGGGAGACCTGGGGGGAGAAGAACGAGGGAGGTCTTTTAACTGCATCTACAGCTCCTGGTATCAATTCACTTTCAGTGGCAGGATGGTGCTTGCTATTCATTCCTTTTCCTAGTAAGGAATAATAATATCAGTATGGGGTCTTTATACTGATATAATGGCAGACTCAACATGGGGGAGACAGGAAAGGTTGTATTGGTACTCATGCCCGAGTGGAAGAAAGAAGCACAGCTTCTGTTTGCTAGCTGAAATAATGTGTTTCCTAAGAAAGACAACAGCACCATTCTGCACTTATAAAGCAATGGGCTTAAGAATTTTGCTTGTGAGCATATCTAGGAGCTTGGCATGCTGACTAGATAAATGTTTAAAAATAAGCCTAGTGCCCAAGCTGACAAGCTCATGCCTTTTTTAATATATTCATCTGAAGAAGAAAATGAATTTATCTGAAAGTCCATTTCATTTCACTGAGGTTCTCATCAAGGATGTAAAGCTTACTTGTCATTTTCCTTACTCACCTGAATATTTTTGGTATCTGGTGACAAAGAAGATAAAGAAGTTTGTACTCTATTAATCACCCTTCTCTTTGTTCTCAAGCTACCTCTATTCTTCTATCTCTCCTCTAAACATACATCCCTTGCCAAATCTTTAGGAAAAAAGAATAATCACTGCTATATTCCTTCAGGGACTCCAGCACTTACTGGTACAATATGTAATGCATGTGTCTAATTTGTTTTGTTGGCATCTGAATGGGAATCAGTTAAAAAAAATCACATAGAAATTAATTTTATAAATAAAATGTGAGGGGGTTTTGTGAAAAATGTGGGTTTTAAAATGGTCAAAGTTTTCAAGGAAAAAAAACAATCTAATTCTGTTTGTGTATGTTTGCTTGTTTTGTTTTTCCTTGGTTTTTTTTGTTCCAGTCCATATTTTCCTGAGGGTAAATAAAATTTTCCTCAGGAAGATGAAAAGTATTGTCTCACTTTTAGCATGGTGAAATGAGCACAGAGAGGTTAGATGTTTCCACAAAACTGGGATACCTCAAAGGTGACGTTTTATTCTTCAGGTACTCACCATTACATGGTACACGTCTCACTGGCATTATTTACCTGTAACAAGACTAACGATTATTTCCATTGGATGGAATAGGGATTAAAGAAGGATTGTGCAGAAAATTGTGTTGCTCAGTGGCACCTTAGAGCAAACACTTCTGATTTATAAGCTCCTGCTCTCCACATCTCCCTTCTCTATCATAACAAGTAGAACTCTCCATGTATAAGCATAAAACTGCTCAGGTATGGATGCAAGCTACTAACTGTCAATGTAGCAGAGCCACTGTGTGCCCTCAGGTCTCCATTCTGGGCTTGTTGCAGCTCTATGGCAGGTGTGGGGAATATTACACAACAAGGTGTCCCCTGACATGGGCTGGGGACATTTGAGACATTGTTGGGACATACACATGCGCTATGGAAGTCTGAAATGCTGTCAGTCCCAAACATATAGGCACTGCCTTGAGAGCTGAAGGCTGCGCATCAGACCTGCTTTTTGGTCCTATCTTCCCACCTATGAGTAAAGATTCAGCTTAGGGCTTTTCAGCTGTGCAGCAAACCACTGTTTTCCTCCTCTAGGTTAAGAAGACAAAGGCAGGCAGCCCATTTTGCCAGATGTAGGGATGAGAAAATGGGATGGGCTGGAACTGAGACCCTGTATGCAAAATCCTGGGGATGGAGGCATGTCACTCCCAGACTGGCTGATGGTGACAGCCCAGCTTCCTTGCCAGCCTCAGCTGCTGCCGTCTCAGCCCTGAGCCCTTCTTGGGTGGAAGCAGCAGCCACCTGGCTTTGCATGGCCATGGGAGAGGTGAGCACTCAGGAGGCTGAGCTGCTTTCCACTGCATGCTCTTCACCATGCCAATAATGTACTCTAACCCCAACCACTGTTGTTGCCTTCCTTATCTATGCCAATTGCCTCCTGACCACACTTAGAAACTCCAGAGAGGATACAAGCCATTGCAGTTCTTCCTAACACCGCAGCACCCTTGTCCATGCTGTCTCTCATGGCCTCCAGCTAGTCATACCCTTCTGTCTCACTTAATCTTTAGCTTTCCATCAGAGAAAGTGCTTATCCCTCCCTAAATTTCAGTCTGATCTGGATGACTTAACTTTTTTGGCAAGTCTGCTTTGCAAAAAATGGTGATTCCAGCCACCACTTGGCCACAAACTCTCCTTCATATCTTTCAAGCTGGCCAAGGACAAGGCTGCTTAGCCTGGTGGAGCCTGGCCTGGAAAGATGGGCTTCAAAAAAAGCAGCCTCTGGGTCTGTTTGACTGACAGATGACTGGGTGGTTCTGGAAAGTGAAGCAAGCAGCAGCCCCCACCTCACATCATTGCAGGGAACCAGCTGGGAAGTGCTGCAGCGTTTTGGCTATGTAACACATTGATGCATGTTTCCTACAGCAGCTATAGTCTGATGAGCGCTGGCAGGGGCTACAGCATGTGTAAGCTTCAGAGAATTTATCTGCACAGTCCTAGCAAGTCGCTCCAGAGTGCATCCAAACTAAGATTTCTCAAGTTTGGCTGATATTATTTAGGAAAGCAAAAAAAGCATGTTCCTGACATCAGAGTAACCCTGTCAACAAATTCGCATCCCTGTTCCCAAGTGCATACAAGCCAGTGCTTTGCAGCAAGATGGAGGTGTTTTTCTCCCTTTAGAAAATGAGTCAGATGACAGATTAATTCCATTATACCTGGAAATACTGGCTTAGCCATTTGTGCTGAATATTTAACCAAAACCCAAACAAGACATCAAGCAAAGATACCTGTCCTTCATGGATGCTTTTATTATGAAGGAAAGTATGAAAAAATTTAAGTGCCTAAACCAGTCTTTTACAAAAGATAGTTTTACATTCTTATGGTTGAAATGTAGTTCCATGCTTCCTAATAACAGCATTTACTATTATAGACATTTCTGACGCACCTTTTGCCAAAGTACTTCTTCAAGGAACAGGAAAAATGTTTCATAAGTAGTGTTAAAAATAATCCCACTCTTCTTAATCCATTAGTAGTGAAATTAAATATGCTTCAGCACGGGATCTTCCCCTAGCTGCTTAGGAACTATTATCGAAAGGACCTCCTATGTGCTACCTTCCTGTCTCCTTCAGAGAGAAATTAAGCTGTCCTTATCCCATTTCCATCTTCTCCTTCTCACAGTTGTGGCAAGGGGGGGCTTACAGTCCAGATACAGAGCTGCAGGCAAAATATCAGTGGCTCCTCTGCTTGATTGGATGCATCTAAGAGAATAAAGTGTGGTCTAGGACTTCACCATGGAACTAGCATCGTCTTCCCCCTCAAGGGCCTTCAAAGCAGCTGTGACCAACAGCGTTCTAGGAATGTAGTCTCCGTGCAATTCTTTTTGACAGCAATGTCTAATCTGTTGAATAATATGATCCCATGGGATTCATGGCTCATTGGGGATTAGCTAGTTTCATTGAGAAAAAAACTTCCAAAATCTTCACAAGCACATCCCTGGGAGGGTCATGGGTCTAGGTCTACAGCAGAAGAGCATCTTTCTGCTTTTTGCATATGGCTACATTGAGGTGGGGACGTTAAGTGACATACGCAGGGTTACAAAACAACCAAGTGCTAGAGCAGAAAAAGAAATCTGGCATCCTGACTCTGTATTTGTCTCTACTTTCTGATGCTTTAAAATCTGTCATTAATGTTCTTATAAGGCATTTAGAAATTAATACAAATAAATATTTTTCTTGTGGACAATAAAGACCAGTTGATTTTGCACAGCTGTAAAATTCTATTATGTATAAAGGATTCCCTACTTTATAATAGCTATTAGAATGTTTGTTTGTAGGATAGTCTTGGGCTGGAATCTTCAGAAGAGACATTACTTTGAGCTAATCATTTAGCAAAGGACAAAGATGCCTTAGATTGCTGACTTGTCCTAAAGTTAATGGTTCTCTCAGGCTTTTCTCTGTCAAATGTGGCAACTATGGCATCAAATGTTATCTCTGTAAACACATGCCAACTCAAAATAGCACATGGGGGGAAGGACAAAGAGTTCCTTATCCTATATTTTAGCCAAGATTATGGTCACCAGCATGCTCCTCTCACCACAGAAAAAAATAGACTTCAGTCAATGCTTTCCTAAAGTTAATTTTCAAAAACAAATGACCAATCCAACGAACTGTTTCACTTTCAAATTAGCCACCTTAGGGGATCATATTCTGAGTGCATAAAGTATGAAATCCTTATTTCTGGGCTGCCAGAGTTTGCATTATGGTATATTATTTGCCAAGGCTCACTAGGGGCATGGGGAGAGATACAGCTGCTGGAGGCATTTATCCAAAGGTTTGTCAGGACAGTAGACTGGCAGTTCAGACAACCAGACTGTTTTGTTGATCTGCCACTGATTTGCCATGTGACCTTGAGCAAGTCTTTTCACTTTTCTCTAGCTCTGTTTCTCCTCCTACAATTTGCCTTATCTATTTAAATGGCAGTCTTTCTGAGCAGGGAATTTCTCACCTTGTGCTAGCTAGCAGCCCTCAGCTGAATGCTAACCCATCTTCCTTGGGATTACTGTATTGCAAAGCTAGCAAGTAACACTAACAATTAAAAGCATTGGTATAAAATACTAATAAAATATTTTTTCAGAGGATCTTAGTGCAATCAGAGGAGCAGTAATTCCCCCTTCTTCAGTACTTCTCTTCTGCTGCTCTTCCTACCTGAGAGCTGAAGCTGTGCCATAGCATCACCAACACTGCCACTTTAGTCAAGTTTCTGGAGGCAAGCCTGAAAACCGCAACGATGTGGGGTGCACCAGTGTGAAGCTGGTCGAGCTGTGGCTGCTGAGCCGCACTTGGCTTAGGAGCAGGTCAAATCCACTCCCATGCTGGGCTTTATCAAGGAGGACGAGAGGTGCTCCTAATCCTGGCTGTGAGTGAAAGTGAGCCTGTGGAGCTGCCAAGGTTTTCCTCTGCTTGTGGTGCTGGACCTCAGCCATCCATACTTGCAGACCCAGGCTGGCAGTATGCATTGTCCCAAGAGCTGGGTATCATCTGCAGTGGCCACCTCCAAGGAGGGTCAGGCTCACAGGCAGCACAGCCCTCCTGAGCCACAAAGAGCAAGGCTCTCTCCCTTTACCTGCTCACCCAGCTTCAAATGGCAAAGGACAGGTAGCTCTGGCTATTCACAGACCACCAAGACCTCTGTGTCTGAGAAAGTAGTTTAGATGCAGCTGAACAACATGCCTGGTAGTCAGTTTTTTCTGGTGTGGATAATTGTCAGTGGCCATATCTCAAAATGAAACACACCATGAATAAGAGCAGGCATAGTGTACAAAGAGTTGCCTTGCACCCCTTCAAAGTCCTGGATAACAGAGGACCTCTCCAGAATTTATATACAATAGTCTTACATCTGCATCTAGGAAGGCATTTGCATGTGTGAGATCTGTTCCTGAGGACTGGAAAAAGTATAAAATAAAATCACCTTAAGGACAGGCTTTTTTCTTCCTTCTTCATGGCACATTATCCATCAGCATCTCTGAGCAAGTAACCTGTACAGCCTGTGGAGCCATGTACTGCCAGACCCTTGGTTAGAGGCTGTGACTTATGAACCAATGATGCAAAGAAACTGCCTTCCTCAGAATAAACAGCACTAAACGCAGGCTGGAGTGGAGAGGTTTTATGTGGCTGAAGCATGATTTTTGCATGGAAAGTACGTTTTGGTTGGGGATATAATATGTGCTGCAGCTTGTGTTGACTTTGGCTAAGTAGCTGATTATCCTAACTAGGAAGTGTTTGTAAATATGCCCAGAAATGTCTAATACATTTTACAAGCCAGGTGCAAGCTGTCAGTCTGCAACACATCCATAGCAGAGCCATTTCCTTAACATTTTTTCTATAAATTAGATAAATGACCAGTGGTTCACTTCACAGAGCAGGATTTCTCAATACATGTCCCAGGAGAAATGTGCCTACCTACCTCTTTGGCATGATTTTGGGAGCTGAGGCTTTCTCCCCACAGGGTTGTTCAGCTCACCATCTTCACAGTGTCCTTTCCCCAGCCAAGCAAGCACTTGTCCCCTGCATCTGCAAGCTGGGAAGAGTGAGCATAGGGGAGCGCAGGCTGTGCCTTTCTTTCTTGCACACATGGCAAATCCCAGAGCTTTCTGCCTGGAATCCCCCTGAGTCAGCAAACAGCTGGGATTCTATCCCAGTCAGGAGGCAGCTTTCGGAGGAACAACTGGCTCTGGTCTCTATCTTGTCTGCTGCTCCTTCACACATCTACTTCCCTTACTGGAGGGGAACAGGAAGGGAAACTGGCTCCAGGTTTTTCTGGCTACTTAAAGAGGACCACCCTGTTGCACTGTCAAACAAAATTTATATATTTTCTACAAAAAATAAAACACTTAAATAAGGGAGACACTTAGATACAGTTGCATTTGCCTACTGCAATGCAACTTGAGCATCTTTGGGATGACTTAGAGGTTTATATGTGAGAATGCTGCGTGCAGCTCTTCTCTTCAGCTTGAACTCCCAGGGTGTTAAAGAGGGGCGTCTGCAAAGAAAGGGCTGAGCAAAACTTTTGGGGCAATTGTATTAAACATTAAGCAGGGATGTCAGTCCACCCAGCCTTCCAGATGAAATCTGCTTTGCAGAATGCCTCAAAAGAAGCCAGTGGCAATTTTTTAGAGACTCATATTGCTTAGTGTGAGTAACAGTGGGCGAGTGTTTTCTCCAGCAATTTCCAAATAAGCCAAATGAGTGAGGAGGAGAAGAACAAAGGGCACTGCTGAGGGAAAACAGATTTGAGGGAAAAAATTGTGATTTTGTGGTCAGTCAAATACGGAATGTGCTGGTGGTTCCTTAAGATTTTCTAATGGAAAAATCATAAGCTGCAAATAGTTAAATCAGAGACTCGATTTCTCAGCAAACATCTTAAATTACACATTAAAATCTCTTAAATGCTTCAGCTTAAGGGAGGCCCTGGCTAGCTCTAGATCCTTCACCCTTTGGGGATTTCACAGCAGACCACCCACTAGGGAAATGAAAATTTGGCATCTCTACCACTGTGGCACTTTTTCTGGAGCTGAGTCCCTAAAATGCTGTGCTGTTCTCCCTGGGGAGATGAAATAAAAATATCTAATGCGGCCAAAGGATTTGACAAAGTAAGGAGGTATAAATCACCCATGACATGACTTTTTCTAAACTATTATGTATTCTATTTGCATGTATTTTGACCAAATGTCCTGCTTCGCCCCGTAATGTAATGAATTACATGCAATGTAATCAGCCCACACTTGTGCAAATAAGTCTGTAATTTCACACAGAGACATGCTATATGCTGTAGATGCTTTGCCTCAGATAATGAGCAAGTTGTATTAATTGTTATAAATCTGTCCCAGCATATTAAAGTCTTTCCTTAATGATGTTGCAGTGAGGTAGCTTCTTCATTCTGAGTCAGTTTCTCTTGTAGCTATGCTTGCCTTAGATTGAAACCTTTTGTGGTGCTGGTAGGCTATTTCCAGTTTATAGGCCCACAAACCACTTTGTCTCCATAGGCTTTTATGAAGATTATTCCATTCACCAGAATAAAAGGCTTGGAGTTGGAACTGCTAATCTTATGTATGAAAATAAAATACTAATAACAAAAAATGCATATGTACTTTATGCCTAGTAAGTACCCATTGCTAGGTAAAAGTTAAGGATTTTGTCTGCTGTCCCTATACTGAAATGATCTTTCTCATCATGTTAGCTGAGTGTTTCGCAACCACCAATGCGATTTTATCTTCACACCAAAGGGGAAAGAATTGTTGCTGTAGTTCAGGTAAGAGCAGCCAAAAGTGGTACCTGACAAAGTATGTCTGAACTTAGCCTGCACAGCATATGAAACACACAAGGCTTTCCAGGTGCTTGTCTCCTCTGCCTGTCTCCTCTGGCACACACCAAGGACCTAATAGCAACACTTCTTACCTTGCTTGCATGCCTGGTTTCCTTAACTATTAACTGGTTAACTATTCAACATCATTTTCACTGCTTAAAGCCTTACACCAAGGCCAGGATATGCATCTGGATCTGAAAGCCTGGAAACATCCCAAATCCATCATTTTAAACAGAGTTTTAGTGACTTCACCTTGTCCATGTCCCTGAAACATGAACTAGGGCTGGTGTCCTGCGTTTCACTGAGATCAGCAGATACACGACCAATTTGACACCTTGTTAGCTAGGCTCATCTTTGGGAGCTGCCATTTTACAGGATGGGTCGGTAACACCACAACCCAGGGCCCTGTGTGTAGAAAGGACGAGGAGACCTGGTGTGTCTGTTTGACCCTCTGTGATAACGGCATAAGTTTGTTCTGCACTCACATGCATACTGCCCAGCAACAGCCTCTTCCTCTTGGTGCTGGGGGCCTAAGTAAAACTTAGCCCCAAACTCCCTTGGGATTTTATTGTTTGCTGGCAGCAGGAGTTGGCAGAGAAAAGTTCAGTCTCCACGAAAAGAGAGATCCCATCCATGTACGCTTCACAGGTCAAATGGGAGAGTGGGAAGCATCTGAAAGACTGGTTAGTACAGTATCTTCAGCCCACAGCAACTCTCACAGGAGTCTTTTGGCTACAGCCTAAAACATCAAGAGCCCCTCAGGGTACTGTAAGCATTTCCAGCACCAGTTACTAAACTAGATTGCATGACAGTATTTTAATCACAGAGGCCACAGAGCCAGGATTACATATCTAATGTCATGCCCTTAAGAGTTAAGCACTGTTGGACTATAGCATTATGTGTAGATGAGTGTCAGATGCAGTCTTGGATTTCTTGCAAGGATATCAATAACTGCTTTTTGTGATTTTATACTTTTCACTCATTTGGCTAAAGTTCATGCTCACAGCCTCAAATCAGGCATCTCTTTGCCCTGCTGAGACACTTTACTGCACACAAGCAGGTACATTCTCAACAGGAAGCAACCTATAGTTCCCTCCAGTGGAAACAGTGGCAGGATAGAACCTGTGGATTTCTTCTTAAGGCTTATGCTAAGCTCTGCTATTCTGTTCATTACAGCTTGGCATTCGTAATCCTCTGGGATAGTCAGGGTGGGCATTATGCCCACAACTCTCCACGTGCTCTGCTTGCATGTATGTGTAAACTAAATTTTGCAATGAAATTAATCAGATGCCATGAAGAATAACAAAGAATAAATTATGAGAATTGTCATTACCTTTATAGAAACTGCATCAAGATTAGTGACTTAGCTGTCTCATTTTCCCTCTGCAAGCTTATTTCAACTAGGTTTCTTTTAAGAAAGTGAAAGTGTGCCATTAAAGTAAACCAGTAAAACATAATTGCTTGGGAATCATCACCAGAAAATAAGATTCAGAATTATCACTCCTATAACATACCACCACTGAGCTGATCTAAAAAGCACGTAGGCGTTTCTTAATATGACTACACATTGGCTTTGGTGGCGTTATATTTGAGAAAGGTTTATTCTTGTGACAGTTTCTGCACAAGGCATCTCACAGGAACCAGAAATAAGGTCTTTATGCTTCTCAAGCTGCTCCACCTTTTCTTCTTTCTCCTTCTTTGGCTTCATACCTCCAGCCAGAAGAGAAAAGTAAAAGAACTGCCCTAATGATGTGATTTCTAATACAATGTGTTTCTAACACGAGACAGCATTGGTGCCTGCTCATGTTCAGAGTCTCCTGGCATGGCCAGTCTTTGCAGACTGGGCTGTAGGTTCTCTTCAGAAGAGCTCCTTTGGAAGAGTTCCTCCAATTTTAATGCATCCATTTCCCTAAACATCAGATGTACCCTGGTTTCAAAGAGCTGACCAATTTCTGTGGCAGGAGATCTGGTCATGAAGTCTTTTTTTTCCCAGGCACTGTGGAACCTGCCTGTTTATTCTCCTTGCCTGGCTGTGCAAGGTGAATGAGCCAGTCTAAGGCCGTAAGAAAGGAAGTCCTTTCTCTCCAGCCATGGAGCCTGGTCCTGACTCAGCATGGCCTGTGGGCACACGCTCCATCCCTGCTGTCTTCCAGCACAAGATCAGACCCTTGGAAGCTGATGGGATTTAAGCGTATGCATACATGCCCCATTGGATCAATGCGTGCATCATGGCTTCCTCTGCTACCAAAAGGAAGAAAACACTACACTGACCAGAGTAGGTCCCTAATATTTCCACTTAAACCAATGTTCACTAAGGTTCCCAAGCTATATTATTTATGTCCCCAGAATTGCCAGCTTCACCAGAAGGAATTTGAGTGGCCTCTAATGGCAATGCCTGGCTATCTCCATTGTCATGGAGAGAATTGTTAGATCTGTGCTCCAGTTTCAGAAGCCTATTTGTTAAGAAGACAGAAAAATGCAACAGTCCCTGTGCCCCAGACAATTAAAAGGAAACACCCTGTAAGATGTTGAAAGCCTACAACTGTCACAAAGTCAGTGATGAGGCTGCTTCTCAGGTTAATTAATATCCCCCTTTGTGGGGGGCAAAAATAGGACCAAACCCAAACAGACTTTTCGCCTGCTCTGTATCAGGAGCTGAAGTTTTAAGGAGCATCTCAGGTGCATGGAGCAGTTCTTAGTAAAACGTCCTGCACTATGAAACATTCCTCCCCACATCCTTTGCTCACACTCTCTGAGGCACAGCTGTTGACATGTGATCATAGCTGTCGCCCTGATCGTGTCACACTGACGTTATTTGCCAGGGATGCTGCCGGTCACCCACTGATTACAAGCTAAAGTCTCTGACCTCCTGGCTCAGCCAGCAGTTACAAGTACATCAAGTAGGACAAAGGTGTCCCTTAACATCCAAATACACCATGACAATAAAGCCTGACTGCATGCTGGTGTTAACAAAACACATGGAGTATTTTTATCTCTGGAAAGCTATTTCCTATTTGTAATACTACTTGAAACCCCTTCCAAGACTTCACTTGATGTTACTTGCATTCATGTATTTTACGTGTCCTGTTTTCATTTTCCAAACATGTTTATTAAAAAATGTTCTCAGGGTAATGGCCCTTGTGGTAGGAATTTCTGTTTTGGGGGAAGAATACCAGAGTTGGACATTTTAGCCAGCAGGATGTGAAAGCTGAAGGAAATAACAATGACTGGGGCTAGAGATTTGTCACAGGGAATTAGAACGCGAAAATTTACAGTCTGGCCATGAGACGGTCCAGGCTAAAGCCATGAATTTATAAGAAGCATTGCCAAAAGCTGGATATTATTATTTTAATCAAACTCTGGTTTACTTTGCACAAAACAAAAAAAGGGGGGGGGGGAGGGGGATTGTCAGAGCCTTTGGCTATGTAGATAGAAGAGAAAGGGCAGAAAAGCCACCTCTGTCCCCAGTGCTCTTCCCATTCTGGCTTAGGAGTGGGAAGTATGCACGACCTTGTCTGGAGAAATCATGGGAATTCAACCGCCCCGAACCTCAGGGAGAGTTTCTGCTTGCTTGGGAACTCCCCTCACACTCAGTGCTGCCAGCTCAGGCTCTGTTGACTTCAAAGGAGCACCAAAAGGGCTGGGACCCACTCTGACACTTGACAGGCTGTCCTCCAGCCTGGCTAGAAGTTGCTTCATACCTTAGCTCTGCATCCACCAAAGTGGGTGCAAGAATTTGCAGCTCAGAAGGTTGAAAACAGCTTCATCGGTACAGGGCTTGTATATTCCTGCTCCTCTCCAGATAATGCAGCTTTGAAAGTGCCTGGTGAGGATTTTCATAAAGGCAAGGCTTTATGCTCCTTTATGCTTGTATTGTCCCGGTGACCTTAATTGTTGGTGAGAGTTTTTTTTTTTTTTTAATTGAATGAGAGAAAAGAGTTCTCTTCACTTTTATCTTGAAAGTACAAGGTCTGGATCTGCTGAAAAATTAGTTGTGAGACCTCTGTACCTCTTATTTGTACAGAAGTAGCCACTTATATTTATTGCTTTACATATGGCCACAATCCAGCAAATCACTCAAGCATGTGAATAACTTTAAGCATGGAAGTAGTCCCCTGTGAGCCAGTAGAACCACCACCACACTAAATATACACATCAAGTGATGAGCCCGGCTCCACCCTCGTGTTTTCCCCAGTGCTGCCATTTCTACACACACACACACAGAGCAGGCCAGGGGCTGGTTTCTCGGGTTCCAATTGAATAAATCTCGGTCGTGCATATAAATTGTGAGCTGCATTGATTGCTGCATGTTTATCGATCCTAACCCTCTGCCAAGGCTGCGCAGCACTGCATTCCCTTCAGATTAAATATTCTTTCTTGGTTTTCCTTTAATCCAGAGAAAAATATGTAACGAATTTGGAGGGGGGAGCCTTGCTGAGTTTTATAGGACCTTGCTGCCATGTATGACTATCCCTTCTTATCTCACACATAGAGGCGCAGTCCCCCTGGGAGGGCGGGAGCAGCAGGGACATCTGCGAGCCGCCCCCCTCAGCTGGCTGGAGGAGGGGGCTCCTGCCGCCTTGGAGGGCTCACGGCAGTGTCTGTCCCGCTTGTCGTTCTCCCCCCGCGCGGTTCCGTGGGAGAGAGATGGGCCCCACGCCCCCGACGGCTGCGGCCGCTCTCCTCTTGGAGTAGGGAAGGGGTGCATCCGATCCGCACCCACCGAGGGCATGCGGGACCAGAGTTACGGCTGCAGAAGGGATTTCAGGGCAGAAAAAAGTGGGCAGAGAAGGGGATGGCAAATACCCCTTTGCAACGGTAAGGCATGAAGCCGCAGCACTGCGTACCAGGATTTATAGATGGACTTTACGGGACGTTTTACTACCACCTTAGAGATGATACTTCTTATACGTAGCATTTTACGCAGTGGGGCCGCTACGGCCGGTTAACGTTCAACACTGGCCTTGCGATCGGGGAAGGGACTGCGGCCGGAGGCCCCGCTCCGGTCCAGGCCCCGCAGCGAGGAAGCTGGGGGGGAAACCTTAAGGTCAAAAGGAAGAGGAGTGTAGCAGGCGATCACGGCCACTCTTACCCTTCATCAGAGCCATGAGAGCTGTGCGGGGCCAGCCCCTGCGTGGCCATGGGATTACTGCCGCAGGAGCATCCCGCTCCTCTGCGGGCAGAGGCGATAGGGCACATCCCGCACAGCACTCGGGGGTGCGCTTATGTGCATGTGGAACACGTATGCATGTGTATAGATGTATTTATGTGTGCATATGTATATGCGTGCGTAAATCTGAGAGGGTTCCCCGGTGGTCCCCTGCTCGGTGGGGAGCCCCGCTGGGCCGGAGTCTCTTCAACATTCACACTCGTACACAGACACGCACAACCTAGGCTCACACGGCTCCTTTCCCAGAGGTTCCCCCCTGAGGCTGAAGGGCTCCCGTCTCTTCCTTACTGCCGGAGTGAGGCACGCGTGGGCTCCTGCTCCCGGGTGGGCTGCAAGGGGCTTTATGGCTTTGTGATTTTCTTTCTTTCATTGCTTTTCTTTCCTCCAGGTCGCGACCCCCCTCCGCTCCCTCCGGCGGGGCTGGGGACAGCTCGCCCCGACTCCCGGGCTTTTCCAAGGGCTTTACCTGCCTGGCGGCCCGGACGCCGTCTCCCCGCTTAGCTCCGGCCCTGGCTCTTCCCTAGGCGGTGCCGGGAGGTGATTCTGCCACACCGCAGTCCCCCCACGGGGCCGGAGCCCATGAGGCCCCGCTCGCACCGCTGCCGCCATCACAGTGCAGGGTAGTGGGGCCAGGGCCGGGCCGGTGCCCCCCCGGGAGGGCACAAGCCCGCCCTCCGAGCAAGCAGGGCCGACGTTGCTCTCACTTTGGCCGCGACGGCTTTCACTGTCCTCGCCCGGCTCAGCGTGCGAAGGAGAGACCCCGCGTGCCCGTCGCATCCGTCTGCCTCCGGGAAGGCGCCGGGTGGTCACAGCAGCAGGGGACAAGGCAAGAAAACAAATCTCCCCAGTCCCCGAATCCGCAGATGGACCGGGGGGAGGAATTCGTCCAGAGGCAGCGGACATGCAGAGCAGAGCTCCCTGCGCCCCTGCGCAGCGGCGCGGAGGAGCGGCCTGTCTCTGCCCGCTCCAGTCCTGCGGTTCTGCCGGCACAAGCGAGGTCCGAACTCGCGAAAAGCGGCCTGAACCGAGGCTTTATATTTAATTAAAAATTAAAAAGTACTTTGCCGCTAAAAATTCCCAAGGGAGCGTTTCTGTTATTTCCCCTCTTTTCTTCCCCGGGAAAAAGGAGCAGGAAACTGGAGAAATTACTTCCAAAAAGGGTTCGCCTTTAGAAAACTCCAGGTTAAATAATCGATTCATCCGGCACTGTATGGCGCTCCGAGGGTGTAAATTCTCACAGGATCTTGCATTACTGACTGCTACAGTCTATCTGTCCAGTATTCAGCCCTGCACATGTATAACACGGTACCAAAGAGGACATTTAGCAAGGTAATTCATATGCCCAGAAAACGCGTAGGTTTGATGGCCGGCGAGCCATGTGCCTGTCCCGTTCTTGAACCCCACTCATGTATCATGTCTCCTCCAAACCCTTCCGCGCCCGCTCAGCCCGGCGGGGGAAGGGAGGAGGGAAGACCTTCTCCGCAGCTCGGAGAAACGGGCAGGTTCAGATGTTAACTATTTCCCCAAGGAAGTTTCTTCCCTCCAAAAATGCTAATGAAAAAAAAAAAAAAAAGAAAAAAGAAAAAGGAAAAACATAACCAAAATTAACCCATAAAAGTTTCTTTTATTTCCTGGTCCAGGTATGCGGATCCCAGTGTGCCTGCACACGCGGGCAGACGCGCAGGAGCACAAAGCCGCGCAGGGAGGGGCCCGCAGGAAAGCCTCCCGGGACACACCGACACTGCGCTTAGCCCTGCCCTGGGCGCGCCGCAGCCGTCCAAAGTGCGGAGGCCCCGTCCGAAAACAAAAGAGCTGAACCGAGGAGGGGGGCGGAGGGGCCAGGGCCGCTGGGATGCGCGGGCCGGCGGGGCTGTGTGTTGGGATGTGGATTGGGATGTGGATTGGGATGTGGATTGGGAAGCAGACGGCTCTGCGCGCTCGCAGGCCCGGCGCGGGGGGACGAGCAAGCAGGCCCTTTGCCGAGGGCTCGGGCCGGGGGGTTGAGGGGTGCGAGGCCGTTGTTTCACCCTTCTCCCCCGCCGCTTCTGCAAATAGGCATCTTGCAAATCTGTCATTTCGTTGTGGCTTTTCCAAGCCCCCTCTACGGCCTCCATTGTTCCAGGTTCGCGTTGCCACCGCCGATAAGGGGAAGGAAAGCCCCCGGAAAAAAAAAAGAAAATCAGAAAAAGAAAAACCACGAGCCAAGATTTTGATTTACGACCTAATCAAAACATTATATCTTTGGTCAAGTGGCGCAGAAAAATGATGACCCTCAAGGCTTCAGCTAGGGGGAGAAAGAGAAATTCAGATTACACTCGGAGTGATTTATGTCCTCTCTGAGTGGTCACGTTGATTTTTCATCATTTGAGCCATTACACAGTAGAGTGGAAAACGCTGATCCAATTTTTTTTCCTTTTGTCTGGAAACGGTATATATTATTCTTCTAAACGTATACGTGTATACTATATATTACATACATATTCCTTCTCCACGCACATACATATTCTAAATAAATACATTGATATTATATATATATACATATATATATGAGAGGAATATATATAGCCAACGCCACCGAGAAGAAACGAGAGCCGAGGAGAGCGTGTAAAATACCGCACCGATACCCGCAGTGAGCCGCTTGCTGTTTTCCGAGCCCGTCCAGCCGAGATGGTTGGGACAGAAAGGTACCCGCCTTTTTCCACTTAACCCACCTCGGGGGGATCCTAGCTGCCCGCGTCTCTCTGCCGTCGCCCCCAGACCTCCCGCCAGAGGCCCAGCGAGGAGGGAGAGGAAAAAGAGGAGGAAGGGGACATTTTTTGGAAGCCCCTGTGGCACTCACCCGGGTTAGGTGTTGACACGGTGCGGAAAAAAACCCGACGTGAACGGCGTTGGGTCGGGGTGGCGGGAAGGCCGGGCATTGAGGACGGGACACCCATCTCCCCCTGCCCCAAGCACAGAGGCTTTGTCTGACCCTCTAGCTACGACACAGAGAGAAGAGCAAACAGAAAACAGGTTTAGAAAAATAACACACACAGAAAAAAAAAAAAAATTGAAAGCACCCCCCCCCGGGAAACAAACAGAAAAACCAAAATAGTACGGGGAAAAAGAAAAAAAAGTAAAAACTAAGAAAAACATATGAAAGAAATAAAGTGGAAATGTTGTTTGCGCATGCTGCAAATAGGAATACGGAGGGAGATTACCCCGTTTTCGAATGAGGAAAGCATTTTCCCCAAGGGAAAGCTCAGGGCACTGACTTCCCCCCTCTCCCCGTCTTCTCTGCTCCTCTCCCCTTCTAACCGCGGTGTCGCACCGGCCTCACAAAAGCGCTCAAGGAGAGCGCAAATGCCGCTCGCAGTGCAAACTCGCCCCCCACCGCGGTGAATTGCCTCCCTGCCGTCCCCTCCGCTGCTCGTCATTTTACGCGCCTGCGGAATTTCTTCGCCGGGTGCCGCAGGAACAGCCCTGCACCCTCTCTGCAGCTCCTCCTTACCCGCCAGGGGGGTGAGGGCCACGGGGAGGGAGGGAGGGCCGAGAAGCAATTCATCTTGATTTGTTTCAATCGTCCGGGGCTATGGCAAAGTTATAATCCTGTATAATTTCAGGAACAAGCAGGTTGAGAATGAATGGGTCGATATTATTTAAAACAAAACACAGGAGAGCATGACCTTTCCCTTCAACGACGTGTTGCAGCACGAAGTCGCAGGAAACGCGGGGCTAACCTCTCACCCCCGCGCTCCTCGGGGCCGCCGTGATTTGGGCTGCTCTTTGTTTCTCTTCATGTCTGAAAGGGGGATTTGGAATAGAAACGCAATAGTACATGAAGGATCTCCCCGCTGAAGGGAGAGAAGGTGAGCGCTGGGGGCGGCAAAGGGGACAGATTATTCTGAACAGGAGCAGTTTGTTTGCAAACTGGCTTTTCTTTGCTTTTTTTTTCTGTTCTCTTCCCCACCCCCTCTTCTTTAATGTAATAAAAGCTTCCTTCACAGCGGGAGAAATTTATGCTCGAGATACAGCAACTTTGTGGCTGATAATTCCCGAGGCCAACGATGTCAAATAATCCATTTTCTCGGGGCTGCGTGGGGGAATAAAGGGATTCCGCAGGTCCGAGCCCGCGTTTCTCTATCATGCAGCATTAGCGCCTGGGATCTGTTTTTTTTTTACGTGGAAACAAAAAACGCCGGCACTTATTTGTATTGCAATAAAAAGAACTGCCCTGTGTGTTCTAGAGAGCGAGATCCAGCGTCAGCGACCAGTCAGTCACTGCGGAGCAGTTACCGCTGCGCTGCTTGGCTCGGTAAATAAAAATGCAGACAGAACTGTATGCCGTATATTTTACTCCCATGAAATAAAACACATTTCATTTCATTTTTTTCATGTTTGCTGAAAAGTAAAACAATAATAATTGTACGAAATGTTATACACAGGGCATGTTTTACATTGCAATATCAGAAACATCATTGCATCCACCAGAGGTACTATTCTAAAACTGATATTCACACAATTTTTTTGTTTTTAATAATTATATGTTAGAAACATACAGTGTCGCATTTAGTATATACATTCCCTTGCTCGCAAGCGAAAAAATTCTAATCGCTTCTGTGTAACATGCTTTATTTTAAAGCCTAACCTTTTAAAAACACTGTTGTGATATTACTAACAACTGCTTTTATAAAATTAATTTGACATTTCGATATATATACATCCTTTCAGTCATTTTTATGTTAACAATGCTAAACTTAAAAAATAACAAGCTTATAGTAACATTAAAATGTCATATCATATCCAGTCAAACATTTGTCCATATATATATATATGTCCTTGTAACTGTTGAAATACTCTTAGTGAAAGAAAGATCTCAGAATCTGTCAGAGGTCCTTTGAAAACAAAGGAACTATCTTATTTCAGTGGTTTCCTCTTTTTTTCCCCCTTCTCTTTCTCCGTTTCCCTCTCTCTCTCTGTTTGATTTTTTTCCTCCTGTCTCTTTCTCTCTAGTGCCCATTACTTTCTACCGTGATTCTCAGTCTCTGTGGGAAGAGGGAGGGATTCCCAGGCAGTGTTTCCTACTTGGGTGCCTCACACGGGTCTGTCCACCGCGTACTGGCAAGCGCTCAGGTTGGAAGCAGGGTTCTGCACGCTGGCGTAGCCAAAACTGGAGTGCTGCTTGGCTTTAAGTCTCAGACTCGCCAAGCTCGAGTTGCATGTGTCCCTATAAACATACGGAGGTGTTGGAGGAGCATAAGGACAGGCTGGCGTCGGCACGGCAGAATTCAGGGAGGGATTGCTCAAGTTGTTCAAGTTATTCAGGCTGTTGAGGCTGGAGCCGGGGACCCCGGTGACTGCAGAGGGTACCATGCTTGAAGACATACTCATGGAGGAAATGGAGTTTGGAGGGGAGAACATGCTCTGAGAAGACAGAGGGTTGACATTCATGGAGTTGAAGAAAGGAAAGCTTTTGGTGGAAAGGGAAGCGGAGGTCAGGCCCTTGGCTGCCCAGTTGTTGTACGAGTAGCCGGGGTACATGTCATCGTAGGGCTGCATCAGGCCGTTAAATTGTGGACCAAAGCCGTTTTTGCAAAGCTCGGCTTGCTGGTTCCTTTCTCTCTTTCTCCATTTGGCTCTGCGGTTCTTGAACCAAACCTTTGGAATGGGGAGGGAGAAGGAAGGAGGGAGGAAGATGCAAGATGCGAATTAGTCAGGAACTACTGCCGCAGCTTTTCGCAAGCTCTCGGCAACAGCCGAGCTTGTCCCTACGTACATGTATACATATATGCATGTGTACATACATGAAGACGTATTTGTACACACATACACAGAGGTTCGCCACCTCCTCTGCGGAGCCCTTCGCTTGGCCGGGGCAGCGATGTGCTGCCGGGCCCACCCAACACCCCCCGGGCCCTGTGCTGCCGGATCTCAGCAGGGTTAATTCATGCACCTTCCCCGAATCCCCTCCGGCACAATATGCTGTGCTCTGATGAGAGCCGCAGCGACAAACGCTTCCCTCTTCTATGTTTCTATCGTTACTGTAATGCTCCTCGTTTCTCTCTGTTGTTTCCCTCCTTCCTTGGCTTATTCTGCCCTGGAGCCATCCAGGGGAAATACAAAAGTGCAAAAATAAGGGCAAAACGCCCGGAAACCCTTGGAATTTTAAGGCGATGTTTCCTATTACGGGGAAGGAGGGAGAAGCCAGCAACTAATAAATCCTTGCTTCAGTTTGTTAAAGCTACAAAGCTTCCAGAGCCGAAAACCACTTTCTAAACAAACTTGTTCGACTGACTGCTCTTTGGCGAAAAGAAAAGGAAAACCTAAAGAGGCCGAAATAAAACCCCAACCCCAAAAAATCGCCATTTAACAACGTGCTAAATGAGACTCAAGGGACCCTCCTCAGACAATGGGGACAACGTGCCCTTCCCAATCCACATCTGGGAGCCTGACCCTTCGGGCAGCCGCCAGCAGCCTCACTCGTGTGTATTGGAGCCACCCCGGGGTGTTTGTAGGACCCCCCCGCAGTGGCCCGAGCAGGGTCCGCCACAACACCACGGGGACGGGCCTCATCTAGCCGCTCTGTACCTCCCGAAACCAAAACCTCCCTGCGAAGGCCGCACCGTGTCCGACACCGCTCTGTACTCCGGCGCTGCCGCAGCCGGGCCCCGCTCCCTCTGCGGGGTTGCCTCGGCCCTGCGCACCGTGGGCCCCACTCACTCCGGCCCTGACTTGCATTGCATAGCTTTCCCTAACTATCGCGGGGAAAGGATTTAGGTGGGATTTCCAAAAACTGGGGGCTCGGCTCGCCTGGTGCTCTTTTTTGGAAGTCGTTCCCCTTCTAGAGCGGCGTTTGCAAGCCAGCAGGATCTGGCCTCGGCAACTTTGCAGCGCCGTGATGGTCCCATAAATCTCAGAGGGGGTAAGGGAGGAGAGAGACGCCCGTCGAATTGTGAAACCAAAAGAAAGAGAAAAATGCAAGGAAGGGCACGTCGGGAGTGCCTCGGAGAGAAGTAAAAGCCCTTGTGTATTTTACATCTTTTTCTCATTAGAGGCAGCGCAGGTTGCAGCCTGTTCCGAGTTGCTTTCTTGGCTAATATTTTCATTAGCGTTTCGACCAAACGGAGCAGGACGCATTGGGCGGCGAGGGCGAAACGCGCAGCAAACCATATTCAGGGGGTAGAAAGGGAGACACGGTCCCAATCTATCTCGCTTTGACAGAACTGTCCTGCTCTGCCCTGCTTTTGTGCAAAGGCTCTGGAGTTTGCATATAAACCGAAATCGAAAGCAGCTGCAGACACCGCAGCCCTCCTCCCCTTTCTCCCCGCCCCGACCCCCGCTGCTAGGAGCCGGCGGGTTGTATCGCGACTTACCCTAACCCTCGCCTCGGTGAGGTTGGTCCAGACGGCGATCTCTTCCCGGGTGGACATGTCCGGGTAGCGATTCCGCTGGAAGGTGGCCTCCAGCTCCTGCAGCTGCTGGCTAGTGAAGTGGGTCCTCTGCCGCCGCTGCCTCTTCTTCTTGGAGGGATCCTCGGGCCCCGCATCCTCACTCTTGCTCTGCTGGCTCTTATCTTTCTCTGTAAGAGGGGAAACAAAAAAAAAACAAAACAACAAGGCGGAAAACGGGGGCGCCTCAGCCTTCGAAGCCTCCTCTTTCTCTCTCCTCTCCCCCGGCTCGCCAGGCCCCGCAGCCTGTCCCCAGCGCGGTTCGCCGGTGTAATGATTAACCGCGCCGGCCGACCGCACCAGCGGCTCCTCCGCACCCTCGGGCAGCTCCTCCCTGGAAGCAGCCACCTCCGGGGAGAGGAAGGAGCCGCCCCTCCGCCGATGTACGCAGGTTTCTCACCTACTGATACACGCGAAATTTTGCCGGTCTATATCTCCCATCTGCATACACGTAATCCGTATTATTTGCCTATCTGCAACCGTATTACTCGCCTGCTTGTATGTCGCTGTTCTTCTGCTTGTATCCTTTACTATTCACGCATTCTATCCACATAATTTCCCTACCTATACCCATACGATTTGTCCGACTCTAGCCCCAGTATTTTTCCGTCTATACTCGTATGACATGCCTGTCTATATCCATAGTATATCTCCGTCTATGCTTATATTACTCGCCCATCAGTGTCCACATCACTCGTCCGTCTCTGTACACGCTATTCGCGCGTCTTCACACACGTCGTTATCTTCCCACACTCCAGCACACAGACACCGCGCGCGAAAAGAAACCCCACGAAGCACATCCCTGTCAACTGCAGGGCGCTCACGGTCAGAGGGGCTGAGGCGCGCATCGCGGGCCGCGGGGCTACTGGCTGGGCGGGCCGAGCCGGGGCAGGGCTGCGGGTCGCCCGAGAGTCCCTGCCGCTCGCCTCCTCTTACCTGCGGCCTCGGGGCTGGAGGTGTCGGAGATGGTGTGCACCTCCAGACGGTGCTTGGCGGACTCCAAGGAAGAGCGCGCCTGCCCCGGCGCCAGCGCCGTCGCCATAGCCAGCGCGGGCTGGTGGTGGTGGCAAGATGATGAAGAGGAGGAAGAAGAGGAGGAAGGTGAGGAGGAGCACAGCTTATTCCCGGCTCCCAGGCGCTCCAGGCTTAACGTATCCTTCATGCAGTTCATCGGCAAAAGGATGCCAAGCTCTACGTGCGCGCCTGGGGGATCGGTAGGAGAAGGTGTGCGTGTGTCTGTAGGTGTCGGTACGTGTACGACGGCAGGCGCGGCGCCCCGCT
>JASSUY010014231.1:27354-42564 GCA_032466535.1 Forpus xanthops | reverse complement strand
AGAGTCTAGAGGCATAAACTACTGAAATTGTATTGAAATTCAATAGGAGACTGGCTACTAAATCTTATTTCAAAAATCATAATGTAAACTAATTATTAATAAAAAGTAGATCTTCAGAAACATTTACTTCACTAAATAGATATTTCCAATATGTATGGTCTTTGCCAAAACAAATTTGTATTTGCTTCAGTGAAAACACATCTATACACCAGTATTTATAGATTGGGTGATAATGAGTCACAGTGGTGCAAAGTCCATGTTCTTTGCACGAGTTGAGTTTAAGAATATTGAAATTAATCCTAATTTCCTCATTACTTATGAAAGTGAATCCTTTAGTTGACATCTTTATTTAGCAAAAATGCTTCAAGAGATGTATTTGACAAATAATATTGCTCTTGCAGATCTCATTGCTTCAAAAACATGACTTCTCTGAGGAAACACTAGATCTAGTAACAGAAATATCTTTAAATCTTTTAGATAGCCAGTCCACAGGGAAAGGTTTAAGAAAGGATCAAAGCTTGTCCTTTCAGCTTGAATTATTCCATTACAGCTGAATGTGACATAATTACAAAAGATGTTGGATGTGGAATCTCATCAGGATTATCTGACACTCATCTTTGTTGAAAAAGTCTCCCCAGCTGTTGCTCTGATAGCACAAATGTGACAGGAGTGCAGAACACAAAAGTAGTTGCAAGTGACCGCTGCTTTGGGGCTGATTTAGGTTTCCTGCAGCACATTGTGACTTCTCAACCACCACAAATATTGAGGCTGTTTAGGACTGACTTGCAGGTGAGAGGAAATACCAAGTATACCATTGAATTTCTGAATAAGAAATTAGTTTAAAGCAGCCCATAAACCAATATCTATGTGATTTAGCTGATGCATATAAACAATCTTCTTCCATAGGTCAGCATAGTGCAGTGAGTAATTCCTTGTGTTGTTGGTTTGTTTGTTCTTTTTTTCTTCAAAAAGCCTGTTATGTTGTCTGAATATGTTCTCAGGACAAGAACACAGTGCTGCTTACAACATGTAAGACATCCTCTTTACAGTCTACATTTCTCTCTGCATTTGATGCTTTCTAAACCAATACATACAATCTCAAACAGCAAATACTATGTTTCTTATAGTGCCGCTATATTTTTTGTGTGTATGTATGTATATTCCTTTTTTTTTTTTTTTTCACTTCTGTATAAGGAGCTCAATTGTAAACTATAACATCAAACATCAAATCTTGAATAATTACTCATTCCAGAGGATTTGGTAGCTGTAAAAATACTTTTCTTTCCTTCCTTGTCATGGATTACATTTCCTTCATACATTATTAATGAAGTTAAACTACTAGTAACATGCCAAATGTGCTGCATAGGAGATTTGTGCCTAATCCAGCACAAAACAGGCCCAGTCACATAATGATAGAAAAAAAAAGAACAAATGTCAACAGTTTCACACTGGGACTAGATTAAGCAGACCATACTTGCTGATTCCTTACACAGGGATTATCTCACTTTTAGTGCTAGGAGAAGACAAGCCACACTTCTATGTTATTAACACAGAGCTGCACCTCAAAAAAAAAAGACGGTAGTCCTTGAATCTGCTTACAGATAGACTACTGTTTATTAAACATCGCAAACTCCCCTTTAGATGACAGATGCAAAAACAGGATACTAATAATAGCATATATCAAAAAAATGCTGTCTTACTGCTTTAGATCTCAATCCAATTTTCAATGGTATTTGTGGATAGTCCTTAAGAGGATATTACTATATAATTAGACTTTGACTGAATGTAAATTAAATTAAAATCACTGGTGTCTCTGGGATTTACCTTCCTACCATGGAAAACTTTCTTTGGCTTAGGACCCAAATCATGCCAACAGCTAACAAGTGTTAGCCTGATAACTAAAGTGTTCACTGAAGCCAACAAAACTGAACTCACTCTTAAGCTTTTACAGGATCAGGCATTTGGCACAAAACTGCCTGTCAACTAAGCAGCAATGATGTCCAAACAGACTAGAAATCGTCTTTTTTTTCCATCTACCTGGTTTACAAGTTTCTTTCACTAAGTAAGCCCCCTATGTCACAGGCAGATGTCTATTGAGATAAAATAGTTATGGTTTTGTAAAATGAAGAATGTTGCTTTAAGATGGTTGGTGCTGCATCAGGGATGCTGAAGCTAAAACACAGACTGCAGAGCCAGTGAAAACTTGCTTTGTCATTTCAGATTTGCTAAAAATGTTCAGGGAATAGCTGCCCCAGCAGACTAGGCAAGATCAGGTGTCATGTGTCTACACCGTTCTTAACTTTATGCTGGATCAGATATCGTCTCTGCTACCACAGCTGGCATTGGGCTGGTAGCAACAGCACAGCATGTGCTGAGTCTGACTCAACACAGCGCAACTGAGTACACACGCTGATCCAGACCTAGTTAGTGTTAGCAGAGATGTGGCAGGGAGGACTGTTGAACCACAGACTAAATTTTTAACTCCAAGTTGCTCTTATACAGGTAAACAGGCTTTGAACAGTTTCCTCTTCCAACTTCAGCCCTGTCAAAGTCAGAGCTACCTAAACTCTGGAAGTTACCATCTTCTTCATTGTGCCAATTCACCTGCTTGTGAGGCTGGACCACAAACCACATGTTTGAAGGAACCCTGAATTTAAAAGTCAAAACATCAAATGCATGCTATGTTCATGTTTTGCAACCTGAGTCTCTTCAGAAATCTAGACAGAAATATCTCAGTGGCAAGCACAAGGACAAGTCATTTCCCAGTAAAGGCATGCCTTAAACCAGTTTTGACAGCACTTACAGATATACATCCTGTAATCTACCTGCCATCTACCCAGGATAAAATGTCCAGTCTGTTAGGGGTCCTACAATATGCTTTAGACTATATAGAGCTATATATTAAATCAAATTAAAACTTATTCAGCACACTGTACATTTATTCCAGGTAGTCTTTTTCACAAGCAGTGGGAAAAGAAGTGAGAAAAAAGAAACTAGAAAGTTATTTTGTACAAGCTCTAAAATATTAATAAATCCAAGTAATTATATAGTCACTAGCACATAAAAGTTAATTTGCTTACTAAGAGCCTGGTTTATACTCCCTTACTGAGAGCATGAATCATTGCAGTCATGAGAGCCCATGCCTTTTAAGTTTCTTAGGGCCTTACACTAAAACTCATGAAGAAAACAGTACGCTGTGTCCAGACAACCTTCCTGCATTTCTCTTGCACAGACACCCTCTCCCCACCACCCCCCCATGGCAGGCAGTGAATGGGGAATGCTGAAGGCAGAAGAGGAAGAAAATAACCTAAGTATATGCTCAGAAGAGATGGCTGAAATGCCATTTCTCTATAAAGAAATAATCCATGGATTGATAGAAGGTGCTGCAGACAATCTCCATAGCGCTCCTCAGCCCCATACTAGGCTTAACATTTGTTGCTCTCATAGTACACTCCAGACTGTATAACTCTGTGGAGCTGCTCTGCTGGAGCTTTCTGCAAATACCCCGTGAAATGCAGTTTCTCACTGCAGAAGGGGGCCCACGAGGAAAATGCCAGTCAGCATCAAATTCTTTCCACAGCCTATGGACATTTATTAATCCAGCCTTTTTCCTCCCTAGTCTAGGGCCTCAGATTTCCCTAAACTCCGTTTGGACCCTACAGGCAGCAAGAAATGGTGTTTCTGAAGAGGTTTGAATATGAAGGTTAGGGAACATGCTAGCATAAAGGTTTCCTGCTTCTCAAATCTCATTGAACTATGTGACTTCATAGCATTGTCAAAAGAAGACACTGAAAAAATGGGGTTTAAGCTCAAGTTCATATGACTTTTCTGGCACCACTTGCAGTTACTTAAATATTGATTGTTGATCCCATTATTTGGATATGAAAGGCCTGGCTTCAAAGCAGTAACATGATGAGCTGCATGGTCAGCTTCAGTAAATTCTAATTCATAATTGCAGTCTATGCACTACCCAGTTTCAAAGTAGTTACCAAGTCAGAGAACAGTCATTACGATTCGTTCAGTAAAAAGAGCACATCCCAAATGAGGTGTCTTTAAAGAAAAGAAACAGGACAACTTGCACTGACAACATTTATCCTCTGTACTATGCAAAGCTCTCCTGATTCATCACCTATTCATCTGCTGTAGCCACATCGCTGGCCAACATCTGTTTGCATCTTAAATCATAGCCTTACTGTAAATTCGCTCCAGTTCTGTTCCTCTGGTAAAGTACAAGTCTCATTCCAACAGGGTCTACTGGAAGTAGTTCTAGGAACTATTGAAAGATTATGGTACAAAAATTCCACGATTATTTTTAGTTTTAATTGCTATTTCACTAATTAGAGTATTTCTTTTAATTTGCTACATTTGACTATTTTGTCATTTTAGGCACTTCAGTTCAGAAAGGCCCCACAGTAGTACTTTGAGGTAATGCAGAGAAAGACTGTTTCTGGTATTACTGGAGGGAAACAGTTTGATTTCAGGACACTGGCCCTATTCATACCCTAATTTTTGATCCCTGCTTTTCTCCCCCATATACTTAGGCCTGCCTCAGCATCATGCAGAAGTCTTGTAAGCAAACACATCAGATACCAAGAGTATGTCAATTGCTTGGGGAAGCAAAGGTAGAAAATTATGAGTAAAAAGCTTCTTATGCTAATATAGAAAACAAACTAGATGGCTAGTTGCTGGAAAATATGGACCAAGGGAGCTAACAGACGCAGTGAGCAACAGTATCTCCTAAGCTTTGTAGGTCTGCAGAATTTCAGCACCATTCAAGATTTTAACCTTTAAGCATTAATTTTGGTATGTACACACAAGGTTTCTTGACAACTCACACCCTTTAAAAAAAAAAAGGGCATATATATCTACCTACTAACGTGCAAAGAGATTTCCCCAAGAGCAATAGGGAACACATGCTCCTGAACAAGAGTGCTTGATATTTTCAACCCATATGGTGTCCCTGAAGATACAATCTGGACATTTATATCCCAGAGCCACATTTTAACACAAGAGTTTTTTCTGAGGAAGTCTCTGCCACATATTTACACCCTTTTCTGTTTAACTCATTCGAAGAGAATGGAAAAGAAGTGCCTCCTTTTGCCCAGCGTGCTCTTTATTCCAGTAAAGAGTGTCATGATGGTGCTTTTCTTACTCACCAAGACACAAAACAGAAGCAATTTCCATGCCTCCTCTAAATGCAACAAGCAAGACCATATGTGCTTATTTCTGCAGATCCATCTGAGTAGGGAAAAAGATTTTTTCTTGAAGGGTGGTGTCATGGTTTAAGCCGTAAGTCACACAGCCTGCTCACTCACTCCCCCCTCTTTCTTCCCCCCCACTTCAAAGGGGGGGGGGGGGGCAGAAATGGGGTTAGCACAGTTGCATGTTGGACAGGAACTTTTACTTGTGCTCCAGGTAATATTTCCATATCAAAAAAGCCAGGAAGCTTGCAACATTGGAGGGTTGCAACAAAAAAAAACATCTATTGTTGAACTCTGGTTATGTTATACACAGTACAATTAAGCCAATAAATATTTTACAAGTGTGATGTTAGTATTCTGTAAGGGATATTTCTCCATTAGAAAATCCTGATACTTAAAATGGATTCAGAGGGACTAATAAATTGGTCCAGTAGGTGTTAATCAATAATATACATGAATAACCAATGAAAAAACTGTCACTGGTATGCCAAAGGGGAAATCATCCAAGAATGAAATCACTGCAATAATACAAGTGCATTGTATTCTTCAACAAATACATGTAAAGCATACTGGATAGAGACCAATTCCCAGTACAAAACGATGTGCTCTTTTAAACTGCCTCAAAATACATGATTTTATAAGGGATTCTTAAAGGGATAGATTTTTTCCTTAATTGTAAACACTGGTAAGTTGAATGCAAAGATGCACATAGGCTATGCTTGTGAGCTGTATATTTTGTTTAAGTTTTGTAGGATCTTTTTTCTTTAATTATTCCTGCAGATGGCTTTTTGCCAGAGCTCTGAACCCCAGAAGAAAATCCCTGGAGATTTACATGAAAAAAGCTTACATTCTCTCTTATTTGCCTATTGAACACATGCACAGTGACAGATTGTCAGGATGGGCAAAGCCTATCCTGTTTTAACATCCAAAACATCTGCCCAAGATCCTCAGATAGTCTGCATGCATTTACAAAGCTCTGACTTCAGTCAGGTTAGTAATGCTCATTTTAGCTCTCTGCACCTTACAGTGATGCCCACAGCTTCTGCAAGAGTTGAGCTTGCTGATTTTTGCCACCCAGAATTTCCTCTCAGGCATACACTACTGACTTCCCATTTTTTTGGCTGTCCACTTCAGAATGTTCAGTAAAAACCCACTGAACATTTGGCAGAAATGCTCCTTATCTTTGAAATTAAACCAGGCCCCAGATCTACATGTGAAATGCCTGAAGTTATTGGAATTACTTTCTTTGATAAGAGGGAAGTTGGACTATGTCCCTCATTTTCTAAGACAGAGAAAATGAACACCTTATAGGATTATTTTTGTTCTTTTCATTAACCATTTTCCACCCTCACATCATCAAAAACCCATTGGCTCATTTGGCCAACCACATCTCGATATTCTCCCATCCAACAGCGCTGAAGGAGTGGCTGCTACAAGGCTGGCACAGGGAATTTGACTTAAGATTAGAAATACTGTTGCTGAATATTTAGATTATCAATAAAAGATAAGTGAAAAATGCTTACAATACCCAGAAAAAAAAAAATTACATCTTACAGTCCACATCCCTTGTAAGACTTGGAAGCTTTATCTTCATGAACCTCCATGGCTACTTTTTGCCAACACTTGAGCAATAAAGTCCACATTCAGCAAACCTGATATTTTTAAGCTTCAAATGAGTAGTGTTATAGCCAGTTGTGAAAAACTGCACTTGTCTCAAGAAACCAAGAGGCTGCTTATTAGAAAGGAGATTGCTGATAGTCTACAAAGCAGTAGACAAAGGCAGCCTTGTATCTGAAGATGTTAACCTGGTGGTGACGGGCAAAAACCTTTCAGAGAAGCGCAGTAGTTTTGCAGGTACTTATACACAATGCTAATCTCAGTACCATGAAACCACATCACCATTAAAGGCAGTGAAGGTTCAAATCTCAGATGATATTTCCAAAGAAGCTGTGCCTGTTCATTCAGCTACTGATATTATATCCCTGTACCGAGATATATATCTGTACTAGGACTTGATTGCTGCCTCATACTGACATTTCTTCTTAAAGCTTGTATTCTTTTGGATCAAATAGGTGTGATAGACTATCTATAATCAGGAAGCAAAGGGAAGAAAAAACACAACAGAAAGCAACCAGTATGGTATGTGCCTGAACTGGGTATACAGGGTAATTGATGTAAATTCTCCCCAATATTTTATGCTGTTGCCGCTCACCCCCACCACATCAAATTACATTACAAGATCTCTGCTGTAGAGAGCTTGGCCTTAAGTCTATTTTTATTGTGCTTCCTCACAGGAGCAAGCTTATAGCAATAGAAGCTTTCTGTTGTGTTGACAATTGTTCTTCTTCATCGCTGGGCTGGTCCCAGCCACAATAGTTGACACCTAGCTTCATATGAACTCAGACTGTGGCTCTGGCAGCTGGAGTTCCTAGCATGCTGAAATGTTACAGCCTACTCACTTTTGGTCAGGAAAGGGTGCTTACATTGAACAGAAAAGCAGAAGCCTTTTCAGGAGTAGGAGTACCATTCCATTGACCTTCTGTCAATAGAGGAGTCTTCCAGGCATGGGTTAAGCCAACATTATAGCTACTTCACGCTAACAGGTAGTTAAGCTGGTGACCTGTCTGCCCATCTTTTCTGCAGTCTTGCAAAAGGTTTCATCTAGGAAAAAAAATAAACAAGAGGCCTTTGACAGGCAGCACAAACAGAGTATGTTTTGTCAGTAACACCATGTAAATCTAGCAACAGATACAATATGTTGACACAGACATAATAATGTACAGCAGGAGCACAAGTGCGACTAGCCCTCCCACAGGTAACCAGCAAGCTTTTCCTACTCAAATATGCAGTGACTGGGCACATACGGCAGGTGCAGGAGGTTTTAAGATTGCTCCTGCATCCCTGCTGCTGCACAGAGATTTGCTGGCTCTATTTCAGGCATTTACCAGATCCTGCAAACCCTTCTAGGATCAGAATTGATAACTGCTAGATAGCACACAAGAAGATTCTCTTTAGAGTTGATGCTAACAGAACTATCAAAACTCAATGTTTTTAAAATTCTATTCTTTCCCATCTCTGGATTTAGCAATAAGATTTAAGGTATATGTTCACAAACATTAGTAGTTTTGTCTTCAAAACAAAATATACAATAGCAATAACCACACACTCACGGAACACTTGAAATGGTCGATGAAGTTCTGCAAGCCAATAAGAGGTATTCGAGTATTATGCAGGCTGAAAAGGTGTTATATTTAATATTGTCCTCCAATGCAACTCAGGTTGTTGCGTCTGGTATTTTCTGTTAGCACTCTACAGAGAACCGTCCCAATCCCATAAAAGGAGGTTGTTATAGTTCCCAAATCAACAGCTATTTTAATTAAATTCTGACTCATGACAAACTATGTGATAACAAATTAAAGCCTCAGAGCATTAAATTAAAAAAATAATAGTAATATAAAAAAAGAGCTAGAATATCTTAGAATCATAGAATCATTTGGGGTTGAAGGGACCTTAAAGATCATTTAGTTCCAACTCCCCTGCAACAGGCAAGGACAACTTCTTTGAGAGCGGATTGCTCAAAGCCTCATCCAACCTGGCCTTGAGCACTTCCAAGGATGGAGTACACACAGCTTCTCTGGACAACATGTTCTAGTGCCTCACCACCCACATAGATTAGATACTAGGAAGCAATTCTTTATTAAACATATCCTCTTCCAGTTCAAAGCCATCCCTCTTTGTCCTGTTGCAACATGTCCTTGTAAAAATTCCCTCTTCAGATTTCTTGTAGGCCCTCTTTAGGTGCTGGAAGGCTGCTATAAGTTCTACCCAGCAACTTCTCCGAGCCCAGTTCTCCATCTGCCTTCACAAGACAAGTAACCTAGCCCTCTCATTGTCTTCATGGCCCTTCTATGGACTCACTCCAATAGGTTCAAGTCCTTATGCTGGCCCCCCTCATCTGTACGTTTACACCAAATACTTATCAATCAGCTACTAAACTGGCAAGTATTATTCATATATGCATCCTATATTTTCTGGAGCTTTGTTAATTTTTAATTAAATTCCTCTATGTTCAATAAATTGAAAATATAATTTTAACCTATTCTTAAGCTAGGATGCAGAATAAATATATTATTCTCTTCAGATATTAGATTCAGATTTTAGTTCAAGCTAACATTGGAGGTACAAAGTCACAATTGAGTTGGACTAACATTCTTATCTACTCATCCATCATTATAAAACAAAACCACTTTTTTTAAACATCCATTATACAAATGTTCCCTGCAAAATTCATGTTCCTAGCAGGAAAAGCATGCATAGTCTGATTTCAACTCCTTTTTGGCAAATCTTTCACTAACCCCCCCTTCAATTTAATGTATTTTGCTCAAACACAGTATCTTGAGAAACCTGCAGTAGTAAATTTGATTAGTGTCCATTCTGGCATTCCTCAAAACCTCGAGAACTTCAGAGACTTGTGCCTATTTGGAAATGTTTTCAGCTGTTGATAGAAAATGTTTCATAACACTAGGTTTGTAGAATGATTTCCTGCACTTATTTAGACATTTAGACCGAGAAGAAATCATCAGTTTATATCATTCAGGAAACAAATGAATTCACAGTGAGAATAAAGCAGTCTCCTGAGTACCTCCAGGACAGCTGGTCTCTAGTATCCCTGTTACTCATTATTTGAGCCTACAGTAGGTAAATAACAGCCCATGAACTGAAACATATGCCAAATTCAGCTCAAACCCTTCTCTTTTTTTTTTATCCCCTTATAAATTATTCACATCAAGGGTTTTAAGGAAAGCAAATTAGACATACCTCCACTATTCAAGATGTGTTCCATGCTTCCTACATTTGAATCTGTATGCCTCTCTAAAAAGATATTTGTCTGAAGTAACCATCCACATATACATTCTCCAAAAGGCACTCCTGTATCTAACTGCAATCTTGATCTCACTTCTGTCACCTTTACAAGTTTTGCCATCATTTTTATTGGACACTTATTTAGGTTTAAGCTTCACTTCATCTGTAGTTTTCCCCCAATAATTCCACCCTCAAGAAAATAAAAGCATGGGAAAGTAGGTGTGAAAATTTACCAGCCAAATGGTCAAATACCTGCATCTGAAGCCTATTAAACTGGTAGAGTCATCATGGGTAAGGAACGCCAAGGATTTGAACTTCTAGCTCTGCCATAGAAACTTGCAGGACAGCCTTGAGCAAAATAGGCCATCATCTCCATTATCTGCAAAAATGCTGTAATAAAGCTGCTTCTACCTCCCAGCCTACAAGAAACTTGGCATGTCATTCAGGACCTGCCTACACAAGGCAACACAAAACCATTCCCAATGGACGTGTAAGCCAGTTTATAAAAAGCAGCAAAGCTACACACACAGCATGATGTGGTGTTACCAGCAGCACAACACTACCTGAGCTCAGTGCTGGATCCACGCTGATTTGGTGCAGTGCCTTTTTGACTCAAAAGAACTGCTCCCAGACTCCCCTCAGCTGATTCTTGCTCTAGTAGACAATGCTGCTTGGGACAGAACAGGTATGCACTGAAAGTGCAACCATCCAAACACATAGCCATGGTGAGACCAAAAGCTTGTCATGCATGACAAGACACCCACACCTGTCTCAAGTTAACCTAGAAGTATGCTGCCATGTAAGAACATGAGAAGGTGCCTTATGCTATTAGTTTAAACCAATAGCTTTGCCAGGAAAACTTTAACCCCCTCACAAGGACCAAGCTCTTACCTGAAATCTTCAAAAATGAAATTCTTCTGAGCAGGATGACAGCATGGAGATCTCAGTGATGTTTGACAAAAAAGGATAGAAAAAGGGGAGAACTTGAAGTGGACGACATTGTCTCCCCTGGCCCAAACAAATTATTTTAGAGCAAGTTTGCCATGATTTAATGGATAGTGCAAAAATTTACCTATTTACAAGAACTGAGCAGAAGCAAATTTTTAAAATATGCATGCAAAAAAATGAAGTATGCAAAATCTAGTCTTTAAATACAGTAAGTCCTACAAGATCTCTAAGGCTGTTATTGATAAAAAGGAGGAAAGAAACTAGTGAGGAAGTTAGATGCTGTTTGCTTTATACTTTGTATAGAGAAGCAGTTACACAACTTCAGTCACCAAATACCTTCCTTTACTTCTCATACACTTACCTCCCAAAGACAGGTAAATAGCTCCTTCAGCCTCTGCTTATTTGTTTTACTAGTAAAAGTGGTGACATAACCAACTTCCTTACAGTTGCTCCCTAATTTGGGAAGTAATTAATCACAAACAAGAATGATGGCAATGCCCATCTCTTTAGTGGATTATGTTATCAATACAATACCTTATACTGCTACATTTGTGTGTGGTTCAGCTTACACTTAAGTATCCAACTAATGAGAGTTTTCCCTTGGATAATCCTTGCTGTAGCAGCAGCCTTTCCAGATCACAGGAAATCTCTGCAATATTTAACTCTACAGTAGTCTTAACAGTGAATTATTAATTTGTTTGGGTTTGGGGTTTTTTTGAACCACCTATATCATCCCAACTATCAGCAGTTACTTCCAAAGCAGCAACTATGAAAGTGGTAATAAGTTGAAATACGGACATGCATCAAGACCATGCAGGATCACCCACGTTACCTTTTCCCCTCCAAGCCACCCATCCATGTTTAACTAAAATCTGTACAGAAAAGGCGCATAAAATAGCACTTGTTAGTTGAATCTGTAGTAAAAGCATCTGAAAAGAAATTCTAAACATCCCAATGCAATCAACAGCATTTAGGGCTCCACTTGATGTACAGTCTTTGTCATACTCCTTGAGGATGCCATCCAATGAGATGATATTCAACCACATTATTGAACTCATGTGCAGAAGCCTGTGGAAGATGACATGTTCTTCATCCTCCATTATTTACGGCAAGCAAAGGAGAGCATTTAGATATCTTTTCCTGCAAAAAGATTGTCCCCATTACTGAGGGATCAGACAATCAGGAAGAGCAAGTCTGGCACCACCAGAAGTTAAACTTGGGGAAAAAAAAAATTGTTTGGTTATGTTTTTGTTTTTATCACTCTACATGAGAGCTTTGGTCACTAAAACCATCCAGGCAATGTAAAACTGACCCCCAAAAGCCAGCACGATATTCTGACACTGATGCATTGCTGTTCCTTATGTCCAGGGAACACACATCTCAACAGCTGGCTGACGCAGGAATTGGACACACTTCCGTTCATTGGAATACAACCTCCTTATGGGCCTTGCCTTCATTCCAGCTTGTCAGGAGAATTTCTTCCACTGCACCCAAACATATTGCAAGTGCTTTTCCTGTTTAGTGAAAGGACAACTCTTCTGATTTTTTCCTCCCAGTGTGCAAGATGCAGCCCCAGTGAAATCTTCCTCAAACATGAAGCATTCATAAATAAAACTGTGATTTAAGGCAATAGATTAAATAATAAAATAATCTATGAGACACTGTTAATGGAAGTGGTCTTTAAAAAGCCAACCTAACTCTATGGGGCACTTTCCAAATCAAATATGCAGAATCAAGATTCTACATAGAATTTTCTTGCAGAAATTTAGTTTTAGATGGTTAAAAATACATACTTTATAACAGTTCCGTTGTGAGAGAAAAAAAAAAAAAAACCACTTTGTAAAAGTGTGGTTGAATATAGAATCATAGTTCAGGTTAGAAAAAAACCTTAAGATCATATAGTTCCAAGCTACCTGCTATGGACAGGGATGCCCCACACTAGACCATGTCACATAAGGCTCTGTGAGTATTGGAATGTAAACTTCCGAGATCCTTATTATATGAAGTAAGTCTTCATTTTGAACTATATTTTATGCACAACTAAAGTATTTTCTAGAAAATGGGGAATAAATCCTAGTGTAACTTTTAGACAAAGTTGCTTCAAGTGCCTAATGCTTGTAAAGTTATAGCTGTGCCAGGACCTAACCCAGAGATTCTTTCAACATTTCCATTATAAAATCACTTCAAGCACTTATAACTCAACCATAAAAATTTAATTCAGGATGAACCTGGCCATGGGAACACTCAGCCTGGAATACCTACAAGGCGTGCCCATAGACATGGGAAAGTACATTCATCTGGGCATACAGTCCAGGGTCTCTCTCTAGAAGATGCTATTTGCATTTCCAAATTCCTATTTGTACCAATCACACACATGGGATCAGTTTCAAGAGAATAGCAAGCAAAGTGCATTTCTAGCTGTCTGCCTTGTAAATCTGTACTGGGCAACTGAAAAGCAAAAGCCCTTGTTTTGTGAAGTGGTGATCATCCAAAAAAAAACTTACAGTGTTTTAGCATGGTTAAAAGAATAAAAATAAAAACAGGCACTTTCAAATAAAGCCTGTCCCCAAAAGAGATTTCCCTGATCTACAATATTATGGTTAAAATAAGAAACACTTAGATACTGTACTAAATTCCAAAAATTACTATTTTTTAAACCTGATACAGAAATAATAAGAAGGCAGGCTGATGAGGCCTTTCTTCTGGTCTTGGGCAAAGGAATAAAGCTAATTGAGAAGCCGGACCTGATCCTAAAAACTCTCTTCAACAACATGAGACTCTGGCAAGAGCAAAGGAACAGGCTGGCTGGTTATTTTAGCCAAGTGCACATGTGCTACTGCCTGCAGCTCACAGCTGCTGAATTAGGCAGTGGGAGCAAACAGACACACGGGCAGGCATCTTTAAGCAGAAAAGGATACAAGCAGCAACGTTTGGATTCGTATTTCAAATGCACCAACGTCGTGGCACTTCAATTCAACACTACAGCAGCAGGCACAGCTCTGCTTTCAACTGTGCTCAGACACAAATCAAACAGAGGAAGCATTTACCCACTCCGCAGTATGGCACACTAGGAGACTGTCAGATAGATTAGGATTAGGGCTGCTGCTGGCTCTGAAAGCCTAGGGTGAAAAAAGGCAGCTGTGGTTGGGCAGGGTGTGGGTCCCTGAAGCCAGCCATCCTCATACCTGCTGTCTTCTTGTTACGTTTTAAACTCAGGGACCAGCTACCTTCCAGAGATTAGCCCTATGGCACTGTGAAGAGACAGTTAATCCTTCACCCTCTCTTCAGAGTTTACAATTTAGCTGGAGACACAAAGTGCACACAAACATGACAAAAAACAGACATCCACAAAGAAAAGAGATAGCAGGGATAACAATTACAAATACCCACATGTAATCTGACTGTAGAAACAACTCAAGTAATAACCAAATCCCATTAAAACCAGCAAGACACCAGGAAGAGGAGGAAAAGCTCAACGATTCAGTGCCATTCAGCTTGTGCAAGTTTCAAGTGCCCTTTACAAACACCAATCTTTCCTTTCCCAGAAACAGCCCATTTCTATTATGTTTGTGGGTTCTGCTAAAGGGAAGAGCAGGGGTCTGCCAACAAGATTCCTGATCATTGCTACGTGCCAAACAAAAGTCACAAGCCAAATTATATTTTTCCGTTGTTTCTGGAGCTGTGCTATTGACAGCAACAGTCACCATCAGCCAATGCACACATATTTCAACCCTCCCCTTACCAACAATCAGGTATGACATGAGTCTTCCCCCCTACCCCTCTCTGCTGGGATGGACTTGGAATATTACCAGGCAGCTCCTCACCTATCATAGAATCATAGAATAGTTAGGATTGGAAAGCACTTTAAGATCATCCAGTTCCAGCCCCCCTGCCATGCCCAGGGACACCTCACACTAAAACATGTCACCCAAGGCTATGTCCAACCTGGCCTTGAACACCATCAGCAATGGAGATTTCACAGCTTCCCTGGGCTCACCATCCTTACAGTAAAGAATTTCTTCCTCAAGTCCAATTGAGACTTCCCCTGTTTAAGTTTGAACCCATTGCCCCATGTCCTGTCACTATAGTCCCTCATGAAGAGTTCCTCCCCAGCATCCCAGTAGGCCCCCTTCAGATATTGGAAGGCTGCTATGAGGTCTCCACGCAGCCTTCTCTTCTCCAGGATGAACAGCCCCAA
>JASSUY010014231.1:9606-27254 GCA_032466535.1 Forpus xanthops | reverse complement strand
CATGTCCTTTTTGTGTTGAGGACACCAGAACTGCACACAATACTCCAAGTGAGGTCTCATGAGAGCAGAGTAGAGGGTCAGGACCACCTCCCTTGACCTGCTGGTTACACTCCTTTTGATGCAGCCCAGGATACGGTTGGCTTTCTGTGAGCACACACTGCCGGCACATGTTCATTCTCTCATCAACCAACACCCCCAAGTCCTTCTCCACAGAGCTGCTCTGAATCTCTTCTCCGCCCAACCTGTAGCTGTGCCTGGGATTGCTGCGACCCAGGTGGAGGACCTTGAATTTGTCATGGTTAAACTTCATGAGGTTGGCATCAGCCCACCTTACAAGCATGTCAGGGCCCCTCTGAATGGCATTCCTTCTCTCCAGCATATCAACCGAACCACACAGCTTGGTGTCATCGGCAAACTTGCTGAGGGCGCTATCCTTTTATTTGTAGCTGGAAAAAGCATTTCAATAAAACGTACATATGTTTTACTATTCACATTTGGCACTTAAATCTCTACCTCTACAGCAAGGCACTTACCCACCAAAGAGCTCCTAACCTTTTCCCAAAATTGGAGCAATCACAGGAAGAAAAAACAAAAAAACTATTTCAAATGGCAACTCTAAATTTTGACATTTGGGACAAGATGCAAATCCAAATCAAAACAGCTGCTGAACATTCTAAAGTCAAGCCAGAAGAAACACCATACCCAGGTTGTGGGGTGTGGGAGTGGCTTTTTTTTTTTTAATTATTTTTTTTATTAATATAATCAAAATGCATTTTCTACACTTGAGAACAAATTAGAACCTAGAAGACAGCCAAGATTCTATTCATTTGAGTAGAGAGCTTCCGATTTCCGCTTTCCCTCTTCCTCTCTCAGGTCTCTTTCATCATTACACTTTTTCAGTGTATCAATTAACACGAATAATGCCACAGGGGCTATGTCTCCGGCAGCATATCATATATTTCACTAATGAGAAAATTGAGACAAGCTGACATATATTTTACTAACAACTAATTTAAGATACCATCTGATTTTGTATATTTAAACTCATGTTTTACATTAAAAAAACCACATCACTGCTGCAATAGTTTGTTGTAACAGACCTGTGTGCCTAAAGGATCTGTTATAATTGTGTATTGTATATAGGCAAGAATGAAAGAAGGCTTACATGCCTGAAAGCTTGTCTATTTTCTACACCACCACCTCCCCAGCTCAGCTGCCTGAATGGCAGGAAAAGTATGTTTCCTTGGGAGAGACAACATACCACCACTGTATCTTGGAAGCAACAGTGGGTTTGCATCCATATGTTAACCGAAATCTGATGATGAAAAGATTACCTGAGTGTCTTCTAGGCTAATAAGAAAAGCTCATATAGAAAGCACAAATAGAGATACTCCAGTAGTGCACTGAGACTCTAGGGGAGATGGAGGTTCTAGCACACTAAGCGATGATGCTAAGAAACATAATCTGAGTGCAATTTATAGAGGGACATCACTAGACAACTATGGAACATTTTGTGGAACAAATGTTGTTCCATATAACAAGAGATCATGACAACTATTCCTCATATTTACACACAAGAAATACAGTTCACCTACTAGAATCTTCTTGATAACATAATACTCTGAAAACATACATTATTTCCTAGCTTTATCTTCTGTGCCTATATATTGGTGTAGTTTAGCACACCAACCTGAGGTGTGGGCTCCTAAGAACGAATTCCTCACTCCCACTCACCCCTTGTTTGGAGCACAGTCCCCTATAGAACTCCATGCACATTCCACACAGCCAGCAGTAAAAAGTGCTTAATGGCAGCATGCTTTGATGATTAGAGGGGAAAAAATGTTCACCCTGATGTTTGAGAGCAGCAGAACTGTGCTTTAAAACACTGTTTTAAAAGTGGGAGCAAGGGAATCCAGAAGCTGAAGATGAGGGAGGAAAATTGCTTTTCAGTTAGGTAAATTCTTCCCTTGCACCAACCATGACTAGTCCCACTGTCACACACACAAAACAAAAGTTATGGTTAAAAGGCTTCCTGAATTGGACCCACCAACTTCTGACCAAAGGGTCAAGAACACAAGCAAATATTAGCAATTAACTCCATAGTACCATCATTTGGAGAGCCAGCTGTTTTTATACAGTTTTCCCCTCATGACTGCTACAGGAGTCTCACCCACAGAACAAGGGTTTGTGTCATGGATGTCCTGTTGTACTGAACTTTGGCTAGGGGAAGGATATAATCAAGTTTTGCTGGTAACTCCTTGCTTCTTCTTTCTCTTCAGCAGCTGGGATTTTGTTTGGGTTTTATTTTGTCAATGTGCAAGGCTCGCACTTGGATGGAAATAAACGCCTTTCTGCTGGTCTCTACATTTTTGGAAGCATTTTCTACATCTTCCTTATCAATCAATCAATACTCAATTTACAGATTTTTTTATAATTTTAAGAAAAACACAGATACCACACTTCCCAGGTTCTGCACAGTAGCAATTGAATGAAACACGGGAGCATACTGACACTATGGAGTCTTAAATTCCATGTATTATCAGTGATACAGGAAGAGTCATGACAGGTCATGCTCAAAGACTACAGAACCTGACCATGGATATATCTTTTGTATGATCAAATACAGCTGTATTTATAAAAGTAGCATCCTGAAAATAAAAGAGTGAGATCAGAGAGAACATGGAGGAAAAACAGAAAGAGAAAAGAATTAGTAAGACACAAAGGAAAGAGCATGGAGTCCTATGAGAATAAACACCAGAAATCTGGTGCCCTTGGGTTTTGCAGTGGAATCGTTGCATCAGATTGAAAACCAAATTTAAATGCACACCAAGGTCAGCCTATGAAAGGCCTGCTAAAGACAGGCTCTGCTGGGGGGAGCAGGTAAACCAGGTATTCAGGGATCACCCCACTTTGAGCAGCAAAATAACTGCTGCTGCACTGAAACTGTGCTTTAAGAATAAAAATACATTCTTCTGCTGTAAAAGGCTATGAACCACTTGTCTTCAAGTGTCAAATTATGGAAGTCTGAAAGAAAAAATAGCCTTAATCACCATGGATGTAGATACTTCAGGGCAGAGCATGTGTGATGGCCTCACTGACGGGGAGGGACCTCAAGATGTTCTGTGACATGAAGCACGGAAGTACAAGTCTCAATTATCCACTGCATTTGGTTACACGTTTTGCTAACAACAATGCAGAGAGCATATGGTCTTTATTGTAAATAGTCATTCTTTCGGGGTTTTTTTCCACTTGAGATGCTTCTCAGTCGATTCCACCATAGGTTTGGGTTAGTTTTCTTTGGGTGTTTTTTTTTTTTTGGTTAAAGAATGACAGTCAATTTTCTGGTTAAAACTGCTCTATCCAAAGCATTCAGAACACTAACAAGACTTTTGCCTTTGACTGTACACACCCACAATGTGCATATGTGTATATATACACATTTCTACGTATCTTAAATACGTAACTGCTACATGATAAAAATACTGCACTTGGAAAGAGGTATTTACATAAATACTTTAAACACTCTGATTTCTTTTAAGGTATGTACTTGTGCTTTAAAGAAATTTAAAGGATTTAAGCAAAACCATTTGCTGATCATAACCATCAGCAAAATTTGGGTATTCCTGGAAGCCTTCATGTTTATCCAAAAGGAGGTTACGTAGATGGTATTTTTAATATAGCTAGCACAGTACGTATTCCCCTAACATGTTAAGGTTATACAGCTGCACTGAAAACTCCCCAAAAGAAAACAATTAGAAGTGAATGCATAGATAAGAAGAGGTTAAACAGCACCATTTGGTCAATTTCCATTTTACCTTGCAGTCAATTCTGACTATGAAAACAAATCAAAATTCAAAACCAAAACCATTTTTCAAGAAAAGCCACAGTAATTTTATTTTATTTTTTTAATATTAGAACCATAGAATCATAGAATAGTTAGGGTTGGAAAGGACCTTAAGATCATATTCTCAATATTCTCAACTGCAAAGTCTCTTCTGGCCAAAAGACAAACTGAAAGCAAACCAGGAAAGCAAATTATAAATATGCCTGTAAGGATACCAGATTAAAGGAACTGCACTCTCTTTTGGCATGAATTATCCAGATGCATGCATCCTCATTTTATGTTTGGCCTGAATGCCTCCACTAGCCTACATTGCAAGCTTTTTTCACATTCAGTGATCTTAACACGTTTTAAGCAGATGTACGATCAAATGTATTACATGCCAATCTGCTTATCATTAAAATGAAAAAATCAATATGTCCAATTCAAGCGTAAACAGGAGTTGAGTGCTCAAGCTGTCATTGAAGATGACATATAATTATAGAATATGATTTGTACTTGGCAAATCATTATTTCCTGAAAAGGGCAACAGACAGTAGCAAGAAACTTTTCACAGCCAGTCAGTATAGTGCCACTTATAGCCAGAGAATTAGTTTTACAAATGGAGAAAGATACCTATGTAGCCAAAAGGAGCAATAAGCAAACAATCACTGTTAAATTTAATCATTATGTATGTCTAGCTGATGAGAGAACATGTAGCTTTATGTTGCTGGACTGAGTCCAGATTTTTATTTAAAACAGGAGTACTAAACAGAAGAACTTCAAAAAATACTACGAGGTTTCTGTTCTGCACCATTAATTTTTCAGTCAAATCAAACTATCATTTAATTAAATCCTGATGTTGGAACTTGGATTCTACATGAAAAACTTGAAACTAAAGCATATAGAATAATTTGTTTTTTTCAGCTATTCAGCCCAATATGTTTAGGAAAAAAAAAGAAAAAAACTGAAAATATAGTTAGTGTACTTTCTGTGATGACACAGAAAGTACAAGCAACAAAAGAGAACAAACCTTTGTCCTGGCCAAGAAACTAAGCCATTAACTAAGCATCAACTAGAAAGAAATTGTAATTTAAAAATGAACTCTTAAAATGTCAGACAATACTCAGCAAGAACGCATCTCTATCACTTGTAAGAAGAGGATTTTCAAAGACAACTAGCAATTTTAGGCATTCGCTTTGAAGGAGTACAAAAACACTTGTCTTTTGGGAGGAGCAGAACACAATATCCAAAGAAAAGCTACTTCTAAAACTGTGTTGAACCAAATACTTAAACACTATGGGAATGGAGCAAGGAGCCACTTCACTGCCATACTCTTAATTTGATACCTAAAGGAATTCTGCTTCAGAAAAGGAAGCGGGAGTCTTTCGTCTCCAATATTGAATCACAACTTACAGAAGCCTACAAACACAGCATTTTGGGGGCTTCAATTAACATTTTGCTCCTCCTTGCATCTCATCATCCTTACTCATCCTAAGTCACTAGTTAGCACCATCTGCATAATTAAAGAGAAAAGGCCTTCCATGTCATTCAGCTAACCAGCTGTGAACTTTTTCAGACAAGAACATGCTGAAAGTATATGGCATCCTTCAGTTAGGGAGGTGAAAGTATCCTGGCTCTGCTGAACAGTTGGCAGCTTCTATTCTCATGTGAATCAAAGCATCTTAGTCTTTCAGTCTCAAAATAGCCTTGGTACACCAGAAACCATCCAAGATTTCAAAGAAAACCTATAGAGAAGCCAGTATGCTGCTGGGTCACAAATATAAACAGAAACCTGAAAATCCTCATTGAATCTTTCCAATATCAGTTATATAGACTAGGAAAAAAAGAAGGTGGGGTGGCAAGAGTGAGGGGTGTGAAGAAAACCACAAGTCTATATTCCAATTAGTCTTGAATTTTGCCTCCAAATCAATTGCATTCTTCTTCAGTTAGAAAGCCCACAGCTGCAGTCTCTAAAAAACATTGATATTTCTATTTCGCAGATACACTTTCACATGTAAAGATCAGCTAGGATGACAAAGTAAAAGTAGTATCATTATCATAGTTGTCTGATTAGGAAGAGTAAATTTTACAATTGTGCCACTCCACAGCACCTTTATTCCATCGACACTAATGAGAGCACTAAGTACTTGGTGCATCTACAGATTGTATCAGCAAGACCACTGCCAGAAGTTAAGCACCTGAGCACTAATTTTGACACATTTAAATGTGTTCTTATTATTTCATTTCCCTCCTTCTCCTCAGATCAGACTGTTTACAGAACTAAAGGGTATGCTTTAATGTCTGCATTACAGGTACATTTAGCAAATCCCCATAAGAGGTGCAGCAGCCTCCAGATACACAATTGGTATTCTATCCTGCTGACAAGAAAAAGCCCACTAATTTTCAAACAGCACGTGTTGAATTAGCACAGTTTCCTTAACTCAGCAACAACACACAGATACACATTAGTCTCAAAAAAACAAACAAAACAAAAAAAAAGTCACATTTGCAAAATACTTGAAGTTATTGCATAAAATGTGTACAGTGTAATAGCTCTATGGTTTAGAACTCTAAGCTTTGAAGATCATTTAAAACTTAGCCTGTTAATACAAGATCAAAATTCTCTAACACACTAAAAGTCACATTGCCTTTTCCCAAAACCACCATCTCCTATGTCCTGCTAAAACTAGGACTACCTAACCTCTAGGAAGAGACCAATGAAGTTTTGCATATTTGAGATAGGGGTACTATAAGAAAGAATAAAGTAAATTATTTCTTCAGTCACTTGGTTTAAGAATAGAGCACAATACTCTTGTGAACTTGTTTACATATGCTCAAACTGTTAACACTTTCAAGTCAGAAATTTAGCAATTTGGATGCACTCAGTACAGCATCAGAGAACCTAATGATAAAGACGGGAGTAGGAGCACTACCTAGCTTGCCTTCTTTTCTTGCACAAAAATAAAGGAAACAAGGAGAACAAAGGACTGTTGTACCACAAAGCAGAAACATAGACTCCCTAAAGAGCCAAGGTGTCACCTTCCCTTGAAAACTTTATGCTCCTTGGAGAGTAATGAAATGATAGCACAAAATAGGAAGCTCAGTATCTCAGATATACACAGAAATTGCCAAATCTAGTACCGAGGGAGCTCATGAGACTGTAGAAAAGCAGAAGTTCCATGCACGGAAATAATACTGTTAGCCAAGAACAGTCCACAGACATTTGCTTACCACATCACCCATGGGTAAAATTCTCTTGGCCATAGGATAGGGCAGCCTAGTCCATTCTTCAAGCACATGAGTTTTTCCTAACATCCATTTTGTCACATTAGCCAGTCAGAAGACATAGTTGGTCTCCTCTAGCTTGTACAAAACAACTACCAGAAAACATGAACTAATTTGATCACCCACACAATAAAGCCACCCAAGAGCCAGAGACATAGGCTGAGACATCAACTCTAAGGTATTCACAATACACCTTCTTGAACTCAGTTACTTGGCTTTAAAGTCCTTTACTGGATATAAACTCATAAGCTAATTCTGCTCCGTTATGAGAGATTATTAATAAGTGTGAGTGACTAAACATTACCTCAGCAGAAGAGAAAAAAATCCAGCAAACATCAAATTAATCAAAAGAGCAGGAATATCACATTTTTATGGTAAATACATATATATACACACATATATGCGTGCACACTCATGCTACCCTCAGGGATAAGAAAAAGAGGAAAAAAATTGAAAGAAGCTACTAGAAAAAAAAAAAAAACTCTTCCTTTACCATATATTTTTGGGATGGAGCAAAGCCTACCTAAACCTTCAACTTCTTAAGACAAATAGGCCCTCAACCCCAACAAAAATAGTCCTTTCAGAGATGGTATTTAAAATGCCAACACTTGACTAGGGTTAACAGATGTTAGGAGCTATGGAAATAGTGCTGTTGATTACTACTGGATGTGTTTTCCTCTTGTGCTCGCCGCTCCTTTGTGCTTGTCATAAGACCAGTATTTTGGGTTGCCTGTAAGAATGCTAATTTTTAACTGTGTAGGCAGCACTTTTTGGTGTTGAAGGAGTGTTCTGAGTAAAGAAAAAGTCCCTGTTTGATTAGTCAATAACTTATCAGAGGAGAAAGGCAAAATAGTTTTTCTCTCTTAAAAAAATTACACGTTTAAAGACAAAGAATACCAAACAAAACCCGAAGTTCTAAGCCTCAGAAGTTTCAGAATGCCTACAGTTTTTAACTAATACCCAGCATTTGGGGGAAGATGAGGCTCTGCACCAGTGTGAGTTTTCTGTGCCTCCGGGAAAAATGCATAAGGCTAAATTCTAATCCTCCTGTAAACTGCTTGTAAATGTTCCCAGAATGGGAACCTGGAGTAAATGTGCAAGACCAAAAATCTGTGCAAGACCTTTAGAAACAAGGAAGGAGTCTCAAAAAGTCAGCCTTCTGGGAGGATGCTGGTATAGAAAGATTATAATGAACCCTGTAGTTCATCTTTCCAAGTCAAGCACAAAAAAACCTTAAGGAATGCCTAAATGACCTAATGATGCCTTCCTTTTGTATTATCGTATCATCTGCAAATACAGGATTACTTACTGTTTGTACCATAGCTCAGCAGGCGTGACAAACAGCCCAAAAGTGGAACGTGTTGTGTTTCATTGTGCTTCAATAGATTAGGAAAACCCACAGACAGGTTTTCTAAAGAAACAGCCTGTCATTTGATACAGACTGAGCAGCCATAGCCCCTGCTGCGCGCTAGTTGATGTGGCCTGGCTTTTTCAGGTACCAGACAGGGACAGAGTTTGGCAGGCAGTGATGCTATTGCCTATCCCACCCATTTCTGTACCCACTGCTGCTATTTCAGTCAGACCAGGCACTACAGAGCTTCCTACCTGCTTGTTCCCAGGAAAACTTCTGCCATAGCAGCAGCTGTGGCTCCTGCTTTAGTATCTGGAAAACTTTTTCCCTCACCCCCTGTCTGTGAAGTGCCAAGAAGGAGCCCAGCTGTTCAGCATTTCATTGCTGATTTCTTTGGGAAGGCCTGGAGAAGCCACAAGTGGTCTGCCTTTCTTTTCTGTGGGAGAGCAGGAGCTCTTTTAACTGAAATGAAAAAAAAAAAAAAAAGAAGAAAGAAAAGCAGCTTGAGACATATTTTTGCTCACTTGCCCTGTGTGAACTGAAGAATCTCAAAACCTTCACATTCACCTTACTTTGAGTCTTTCCCTGCCGTCTCCCGGGTCTCAGAGCGGCAGAGGGAGTATCTCTGCCTATTACTCATTGCAGGGCTACACATGAGGCAAAGCCCATATTTCAGGCTCCTCATCTCTTTGCAGAGACAGTCCAATCTGCTACTGAGCACACTCCAAAGAGATCTTATCATGCCTTTTAAAAAGAGTTTTCTCCCAAACCAAGCAAATTGGGAGTGGCCAATGTCATCTGTATTCATGCTATGTTTTATAGCTCAAACATCAGATCACTCCTGCTGTAACCCAGTTTGTAAAGTGTGTTTGGAGGGAATGAAAACAAAGCAAAAAAGTTGGGTTTTTTTTCACTGCTTGCAGATCAAAAGACTTACATGCTGTACTTTCACCACAAAGCAAATGTTTGTGCTATGTAAACTCCCAACAATTGAGATTATAATGAAAGCACTAACAGCCATTTCTGTTGACCTACAGCTCACTTATAATCACAGGTATGTTCAGTAGCTTTTAAAATCTGAGAAGGCAGAAATAACTTCCTGGCTGTTCTTATTACTCAGTGTTGTCTGAGCCTCCCTGCTTGTATTTGGACTTTCATTTCATGGCAAGGTGGTTGCCACAGAGTGTTCATTGCTTCTTGTGTTCCCAGTGCTCTGAAGCAAAAGAGAAAATAAAGACAAATGGGCTGTGTGAAAATGTTTCAACTCAGAAATCAGGAGGGAAAACAATAACAGCTATAGCTGCTCAGTAGCAGGCAGAGGCAGAGAAATCTGCTGCAGAAAAATCTCTCTCTGTATCAGGCAACTTTTTTCTGCCAAAATTAAAATGTCTCATTTTTTTTCCCCCAAAGGGTACAAGGGAATATATTAGTTTAAATAGTGTGATGCCAAACAGAGGAAGGCAGCATGGCTTTTATCCTCAGAAAAGGTGGCATCAGTGAACCTTGCCCAGGATGGCAAAAGTCTGCAAAATAAGGTCAGGAGACAGCAAATAGAAAAAGTGTGATATGCTGGTGTGGAAAGAGTTTAGTTGTGAGATCAATGGTTGTAGTCACTGTGGATGTCTTTATAAACACATGTTCCATGGTAGTCCACGGAGCATAGTTTGTTGAGGTCAATGGAACAGGAATGGCCCATCTGAATGGAGAACTGGTTCAGTGTCTTCATGAGATTATACCAACACCATCAGCAAAAGCAGTGGGAAAGGAGCCTGCTCCTTGCTGCACGAAGCTGTGCTTGAGCTTACAAGGGTGGTACAATGCCAGCAGAACCAGCAGGCGCACTACTTTCTTGGAAAGCAAGGTTCCCAAAAGGAAAGAAATGTGGAAGAGAAACCTTCTGGTGAGGTCTCCTCTTTCTTTTTACTAGAGTGGTTTGAATACACTGAACACTTCTTTTCTTTTCTCATGATTCCCCAGAAGAAACACAAGTATATCCCACCTTTCCTCTTCAAGTCTGACCTCAAAGTCAGCGCCTTTTCTGCCTGAGGGAAATTAAGACATTCCTATAACATATCTATAAACTTGTCTTTTAATTCAGGGTCTGGACTGTGTGGGTTTTTCTAACCTGGCAAGCTTTCCAACTCTATTCTGCATTTTATTATACCCACATTCTGTTTCCAAACACTTTCAGGTAAGCTGTCCAAACTTGCCTGAAAGTATGGCTTTATGTGATTGCCACGATGTCATCAAGAGCTATTTTACCTAACCTACCACATTAAGCCAACCATAAATTTAAATAGCAGCTCACATCATAAATTCCATCAGAACAAGTATTCTTCTGAAAGCATTCAACGTTTTCTCTGATGGAAGATGTCAGAACAGTTTCATAAGAAAGTAGTGAAAGGGGGAAAATATAACACAGGAGGGAAACAGCCCTGAGCTGGCAAAGAAAGTTTACCATTGGGTTTTCATGAGAAATGCTTTTCAAAAGCAGTGTCTAATAAGGATCCAGCTCTTTGACACAGTGTAGTACAGTGAGTAGGAGAGCTTGGCCACACTCCCAGGTGGAGAATGACCACCAAGTGCCACTGCCTTTGCCCTTCCTAGAGCGATTTACCCAAATGTCAATTCCTACTTTAACCATTCCAGAGCACTGGGACACAGCCTGACCAGCTGTTCCGACCACCCGGCAACCACTTCGGGGTGGAGGGAGTGCTGCAAGGGGCTGGCACCAAGGTGGTAAAGCCTTCCCACAGGGTGGGGGCATCAGAGACAGAGCCCCCCCTCACATTGACAGGGGTTACTCGGCCATCTCAGTTAAGCAGCTGGACTGCTTTTAAGCTCTGTTTCCCTTGTTTTCAGCCAGCACTTAAATCTGTCTCGATGATGGCAATGTCCTGTCTCCTGCCACCATAGGGGAAGGCAGTGGCGGGTCTCCCTTCATCACAAGAGTATGGCCTCACTAGGCTAGGCAGGATTTTCCCCTCTTCCCCACTGCACTGCTGGCAGGAACAAGGGTTTGCGATATCCCGCATTCCTGGATGTGTTCTGTAGATGTCCCAACCGTGGGTAAGGGGGCCATGGGTGAGGAGGCACAGAAGTGGTAGTTGGGGCTGCTGAGTGACTGCCACTGAGGGAGCCAGTTGCTGCCCAGGGCCAGTCACAGATGACCCAACTTGTCTCCAAGGGCCAAGATGTGGGACAGCCCCACCACACGCCAAAACCTGACTGCTGTGCCCAAAATCTTATTCCAAAACTTCAAAGCACACCCAGTGCCCCTTCACAGAGCTTTGTACCAAAAACCCCAGAAGCCACAGAGTGGGAGATGTGCCCTGGAGCCCCCGTGGCAAAGGTGAGCAAGCATCATGAGGGACTGCAGCCATGGGTGATTTGCAGGGACAGCCTGAGAAAGGAGAAAAAAGATAAAATGTTTTGCTATAAGGGATGATGTGAGATCAGACAGAGGTGGATACTTACTGTGCGCATCTGCCTTTTCAGCAGTGTGTAGTTCAGCAGATACCAAACCCAGGAACAGATCAATCGCAGGTCATCATGCTGGATGGTCACGAAGTCATATGTGAGAGGAGAGCAAACTCTAAGCAGTGAACATTTACCTTGTCTTCTTCAATAAGCTCCTTCACAATTAGTTATGCCCAGCAAACAAAACAGAAGAAGAGGTACCCACTTTTGTAACAAAACCAGAATATACAGGTAATATGGAGTCATTCTGGCATGATTCTCTTCCTCCTCCTCCTTCAGAAACCTTCAAAGGCCACAGCCGGAGATCACATGTGAACACTTTAAGCAGAATACTTCGAAGCTTGAAGGACAGACTGGCAGCAACAACGGCAAGTGAGACACGGGAGAAGCAGTCACTTGATGAGTGTGACAGAGGCTCCCTGAAGAGGGTGAGCACAAACACTGCCAGTACTCACAGCATGAGGGATGAGTCCCTCTGCGCTGTGCCGGACAGGACGTGTGACACCTGCCTGCTTTTCCAGATGAGAGCAGCAGGGAGGCTGTGACACTCCAACACTGGCAGCACTGTTGGTGCTGTACCTGTTGTTTGAAAAATGTGACATCCCCTTCAGCCTACACCTGCGGCACTTACCGTAAGTTCTAATTTTACCAAGTATGGATGAAAACGAACTAAGCAACTACACAGCAACCCTTGGTTTCCGTAAGCTTTGAAAAAGGTCTTCAAAGCAGCATAGAAAGCTGTATAAAAAAAATCATCCAAGTGGCACCCCTTCTAGGGTTTCTCTGCTAAGCACCCAAATCCCCTAAATTCGAATCCAGCTCCTGTAAGATAACAAGGGATGATTTCATTCATACCCTTTGGTACAACATGACACTGATGAGAAGGAAGTCCAGTGACAGTGTTGCAAAGCGACAGGCACATAGGGTGAAGACAGACATGTTAAGTATAGTGTGCCGGACACGGGATATGAGCAAGCTATGGGCTGAAAAGTCCTGTCACAAATGACTGAAGCCATACAATGAGGCTTGAAAATGAGTGCTAGGCCTTCTAATCCTTATTGATACGTGTTGCCACCCTGCAAAACAGACTTTGAGGAGCTGAGGCTCAACAGTGAATGTAAGATTCTGGTATAGCCAGACAGTCCTGGTTGCCATAGCTGAGCACACAGCTGAGCAGCTGGCATACTGAGAGTGGGAAAGAGGTGGCATGCACAGACAACCAGAATGTCGTCAGCCTTGTTTGATTGGGGATATTAAGTGGTGGGACTGGCATTTGCTCAGAATGGACAATGCCCCTTCAAAGCTAACAGAGGTACAAAACATGAAGAAAAATCCTGCTGAGCATTCACAGCCTGGGTTTGGCTGCTGCTGTGAGGTGAACAAAATCAGAGATGCCAAAATAGGTGCTGATCCTGTCCTTCAGCTTTCTGACACCAAATTAAAGAGCAAACACGCATTGGGGAGGGTGTGTGGTGGTGTAAAAATAAAAAAGAAATAAAAGGGGGGGGGGGGGAAGAAGAATGCCCATAAAGGATGGTTTGCTTTGTCCTGAAAAAAAGGCAGCCAGAGCAGGAAGAAGAAGGAATGTGCATGTGTGTGTGCACCATGTGGGACAAAGGCAGTGCATTTCTCTTCAGCCAAGAGCACTGCTGTCATCTGTCAGCCTTGTATGTCTGCATACAAGCAACACCAAACACTGCCTTCCAGTGCCTTCGACAGTAGGTTTTAGTGTTGATTTCCTCGTCCGAATTTTCTTTTTGGCTCCCCTGCTCAAAATGTACGCATCTAGTTTTGATGACACCCAAACAGCTGGCTGCAGACAAGTCTCAGGCTTTGCACGTCTGGCACAGCGCAAAACGAACACGCACACGCACGCAGGCACACGAACCCCTCGTCCTGACCTCGCTCCCCTTCTCCCCCGCAGCCCGCTGCATCGGGAATGCTTTCTTTTGCAGCACCCTTCCTAGGATCCCCTCCCCACCCCCAAGAGCTGCTCCCCAGACCTGCCCTCTGGCCGGGGGAATGCATGAGGGGGTCTTGGCCAACGGGTGGGAGCGCGGTCTCACACCGCCGGCCACTTCGCAGCGCCCTGCGGCTACTCCGAGCCCGCGGGCTCGCTGGGCCACTGCGCCTGTGGACAGGGAGACGGGGAGAGCAGAGGCTGGGGCGAGGGGCGAATGCAGGGCTGCGGTTATAGCACTGGGGGAGGGAGACAAGAAGAGTATGAGTGGTTAACAAAGTTCGGATAAGCGAACTGCGCTGTCAGTGAATCCCCCCAGCCTTTTGTGGTGTTTTTTTTGGGGTTTTTTTTTTTTTTTCTTTTAATTTTGAAGGCAGTTGATGTGGTAATTAAGAATTTGGTGAGAGCCCGGGCAGGTCACCTCGTTTCTCAGATCAGAGCCCCATCAGAAATTCTTTCAAGTGTCCTTCTGCGTCGCCAAAGATGACAACAGCGAATCAATAAGTGCTTGAAATGAAAGGGGTTGCTGGCTAGCCCCTGAGGCTACAGATTTTCGCTCCGCCGGTCTTTTTGTTTTATTTTCCTTTTATTTTCCTTTTTCTCTTTTTTCCTTTTTTTTTTTTTTTTTTTTCTCCTGAACTGCATTCCTTTGCACTGCCTCTCCTAGGACGAGCTACCTTTTTATCCCCAGTCTCCTGAAGAAGGTAAGAGCCCTGTTCGCATTCCCAATCGGTAGGACGAGCCCTGCCGGCTACGGCTTCGCCTTCCCACTCCCAACAGCCGAGAGAGAGCGGCAGGGAAAGGGAGAACCGAGAGGGCACTCAGCTGCCGGCTCGGGGAAACCGGGCAAGGTTAGCGCCTCCTCTTTCTTCATTCCTTCCTTCCTTCCAAAATAAGAAAAAAAAAAATAAAAAGGGCGGAAAAAGGGGGAAAAAGGGGAAAAATTAATAGAAAGGGGGTAAGGGATCAAAGTACAGGAAAATAAATACGGGAATCGCAGCGTGAAGCTTCGATTACTCAGTGCTAACAGAAGCTGCTCCGCTCCGGTTCGCGCCGTCATCCTTACCCTTAACGTGCCTCAATTTAACAATCTTCCTAACGACAGACGTCCTCAGGAAGTTTTAATTAGGTAATTCATTAGTGCGTCGAAACAGGCATTTATATATCTTTTTAGATCAAGTGGTTAAGCGCTAATTTAGAATTTATTACAAAACACTGGAATACGTGAAACACAGCAGTTTTAATTTATATGCAAATCAACGGGTCCATTTGAAATGTTTAAAATTTTAACAATTATTGTATTGTAGCATCGGGACCAGGCGCCTGAATAAGCAATTTTGAAACCGGATCTGGACAGGAAGAAAACATTCGAGCGGCCCAACAAATCAATAATGTTTGAGTGTGTTAAACATGGCTAGCTATAGGTATTTACATACTCGTTTGCTGTCTGATAAGGAGCTCAGGGAGGTGGGAGGAGAGGCTGAGGAGGGGGGGCAGACGGGAGGGAATGCTTTCGAGGGCTGAGATCATAATCCGGGAATGAAGAAAGTAAATGGTCGTGAATTGCCCCGTCTCGCACTTTCGAGGATAACTCCTTTCCTGCCGGTGCAAGACACTGCGGGATGTTTGAAACACAGCTCAACGGTTAGCCACTTCTAGATACGCTCTCCCTTTTTGTTGTTGTTATTTCTGTTGGATATTTGTTTTCCTTTTCCCGTCCCCGGGCAAAACCCTCAGGGGCAGCAGCGGGGTGTTCGCCAGCGCCGAGCCCCGGGGTCACCCGGGGAGAAGCCTTGCGGGTCCCTCCGCCCTCGGGAGCACCGCTGGCTGCGCCAGGTGCCTGTCAACGGATAGCCGCGATAGCATTAAGGAAAACAACTTTTCCGCCTGTCGGGGACATGAACAGCCCCGGCCCTCCTTCCAAGCCTTTCAGCAAGGTGGGGGACCAGCCAGGGAGCCCCCAGCCTTGGCGCTGGCGTCCCGGCAGGCCCGCCGCCGCTCCTCGCTGCAGTCTGCCGAGGGGAGGCTCCGTGGGCTCCTTGGAGCTTTTAAAGCTGTTGTCACCGCACTGGCTGGAGGGGGGAGCGAGTCTATAAATACAGCCGCCGCGGCCTTTGCTCTCTCTGTAATCTATTATTACATTTATTGCTTTGATAGAAGCGAAAAAAAAAAAAATCCGCGTATTAAGTCGGCTCCGTAGTTTCCAGACACCCTGGAACCCCTCTTCCACGGCAGCATGTCTAATGTATTCCCTGGTGATCCTGGGCATTAATTAGTTGTTTAATAGGAGTATGACTAAAAATGTAAAAGAAGGATTAGGAGCGTGAAACGTATGTCCAGCTCCTTCCACACACTCGAGGAGGGAATGAAAATCACCCTGGATCTTATGTTTCTCCGGGAGCCATTTGCATTTCCCACCAGCTGCTCACTTCAGCCGCTCCGGCTCCGAGGCAGCCGGAGCCCGCTCCAGTTACGAGGGCGGCCCCGCTCCGCGGCCGCTCTGCTAGCGCGGGCACAGCATCCTGCCCTGTCTTCTCTGCCCAATACACAGTGGGGCTAGGGGTGTGGAGGAGATGCGCACCAGCGCAAACAATTCGCTTTTTTCCTAGGGGAAAACAGAGTGCCACTCCGTCCTGGTGAGCGCTCCCGCAGATAGACACGCAGGTAGCCGAGAATAATAATAACAAGGTGATTTAATTGATTTCTTCTTAGAAAAAATAAAACTGCCCTTTGATTTAATTTCTGGCTAGAGGATGCTTCCCCTCCGCTTGGAGCGGCCGCATTCCAACGGCTGCTCCCGGTCTGCGGGACAAGGGCGGCCGGGCTTCCCGGGAGGCACCCGCGGGAACCCTACCCGCCTCTACAGGCTCTCTCCCCTGGCAAACGACTCCTAAGACACCTGCCCTACCCTAGAGATACCTAAAATTCACTCTAGGCTGAAATAAATTAAAAACATCCCCCCAAAGATCAGGTGCAGCCTCCGAGTTAAGAAAACTCCCGTTTTATTTTCGCGTGGTCCCTCTACAAACAAAGCCGCGGAGACGCTGCGAGAAAAAGCGACCACTTTACTTTGGTCTAAATAGAGATAACCGACTTCGTTATTTTCTTAAACACGGAAAACATCTCAAAATCGAAAATTAACTCCTTCTTGGCGCAAGCTCAGCGTCGTTTTGAGGAAAAGAGGAGAGACTCTGCCCTAGTGTGTTCCACGCCACCGGCCGCGAACGAGGCAGGGAGAGTAACAGGGGGGAGCGATAGGATTTCGGCTACCCAGGCCCCGAGCGAGCGCCACGAGCACCCAAAAAAAAAAAAACACCCGGGACTAAAACCAAAATGGGAGTGGAAGGAAATAATATAAATACATATATATGAATTAAAAAAAAAAATAGGAAAAAGAAAAAAAAAAAGGAAAAGAAGAAGTGGGTTCAAATGGAAACCGAGACCTCTCCCGGCGGGTTGGCGATCCCTCTTCACACCTGATGCAACGACTGCCGTAGGCCTGCCCGGGAAACTTTGGCCACAGTTACTGTACCCCCCTCCCCAGACGGGCGGAGCGGGGCGCGCCTTACGCAGGCGCGGAGGGACCGCGTCCGTCTCCGCTCACCTCGGTTCTCCTCTGGCTACCTAGCCTGCCGCCGCCTTTCCTTCTCCGCCTTTTGCGCTTCCTCCTGCCCCCTCCGCGGCAGGAGGCTGCCGCCACCGCTGCGCCCGTGCCCGCGGAGCGCCGCGCAGCGCTGCGGAGCCGACCG
>JASSUY010014230.1:0-11117 GCA_032466535.1 Forpus xanthops | reverse complement strand
CACCCTTACAGTAAAGAATTTCTTCCTCAGGTCCAATCTAAACTTCCCCTGTTTAAGTTTGAACCCGTTACCCCTTGCCCTCTCATTACAGTGCAACAAGTTATAGCTGCTCTTGGTTTTGAAACAGCACAGACAAAACAAAATTTGCCGCAAACTCTTGCTGAGATTAAGGCCAAGAAGCACTATTAAATCATGGTTGTGTTTTGTGCTTTTTTTTTTTTTTTTTTGGTGGGTTATTTTCTCTTTTTTTTCCTTTAATGTGTATTGCCAATAGGTTTAAGTTACCCATTGTATTAATCATCTTCATAATTTATGCAGTGGTGCACTGCATACATTTTATCTACATACAAATCTTTTTTCAATCTTCATTTATTGTAAATATGAGATAGGAAATTAATTTAAAAATGTCACAGATACTTCTCATAGAATCAAGGTCCGGGGCGAGTTTTTCACAGTAATGTAATTATTTGCCAGTATGTATCTCCCATACAAACAATCAATACATAGTAAAAAGAACAGTCTCCTCGTATTGACCTTGTGGTGCATTTTCTATTGACTGGCATCTCCGTTTATCAATAGATAACACCAGCAATCTAGATCATTCAATTAAAGAAGGATGTCAGGAAGATATTAAACATGCGTGATAAGTACACAGCTTCTCTAACCTATGTACACACACACAGTCCATGTGCCTTTTTAAACTTTTTGCTAAGGCAAAAGTATCATTGGAAAAAAAAAAATCTACAGCTGGTCAAAAGCAAAAAGTTCTAAATCGCAAAATGATAGAATCATAGAAAGATTTGCCTTGGGATGGACCTTGAAGATCACCTGGTTTCAGCACTTTGCCACAAGCAGGGACACCTTCCATTAGACCAGGCTGCACAAAGCCCTGTCTAACCTGGCCTTGAACACTTTCAGGGATGGATCAGCCACAGCTTCTCTGGGCAACCTGTGCCAGTGTCTTCACCACCCTAATGAAGATCTGTACATCTGTGTGCTGGCCTATTTCATATTAAGAATAAATGTAACTTTTTTGCTAAAAGCAGACCACACTACTGATACAGAATGACACTTTACTGCAAAATCAGAGCTATTGAATCGAATAATATGACTTTTGGAATAATGAGGTATGCTACCCACACTGAAAAACAACAACAACAAAACCCCAAACCCAACCAATCAACAAAGCACCCTCCACCACTCCTCCACCTTCAAACAACAATCTTTAATAAACTACATTAATGCTTCTTTGCCTATGTACTTGAGGCCATTGAACTCATCTTGAACTCATTAAGAATTTTTGTGCCTACTGTAACCTAATATCCTATTCCTCACTGAAATTATAAATAGGAAAAAAAAAAGAGCTATTTTCCAGCAGATTTTCCAGTTATTCATGATCACCTGTACTTTGTCACAAGGTCCCAACAAGAGAAGGTTAGCACCATCGCCTAGAAAAAATTCTGGTTCTGGTAAATAAGGTATTTTCTTTAAGCTACATATGTTCCATATTCCATTTACTGCTGCTACTGCTAATCCTGGCTGAGAAGCTGAGAAACAGAAAGCAAGCTAAGGAAATTGTCCAGAAGGGGGAGACCCAAGGCAGCCTCCTGCTTGCTCCTTCTACCTCTGCATCGTTTACAAAATATTGTGTAAATTTTTTAGACTAACTCATTATTTCTGTGAATCCAACACGTTTTCCTGATCTGTGCAAGGATAAGATAGTGTGTAAAGTTCCCCTTTTCTTAATATGTGAATCCCAAGACTTCATTTCCTCTGGTTTTGATTGGGTTATGTTTTGTGTTTTTTTTTTTTTTTCTTCCCCCTTCCCTGTTTTCTCCATCTTATCTCTGCCTTTCTTCTATTTCCTCCAAAGAAGGGCTCTAGTGAGTATAAATCTGAAATTTTAGAGAAATTGTCAACAATCTTGCCATTCCTTTTTTTTGTAATTTGAAAATATGTGTTTTTATGGTTCGTTCTGTGCTGTCCAAACAAATGGGAAGAAACACATGATCACATCTTCCACCAGAAGACATAATATTTATTCAAGCTGATAAGCAGCAATGAGTATTGGTTAATACAATTTTGATAGAGAAGATCAAACCACTAAATATTATTCTTAGAAAATATTTCCCAGCAATCCTTGATAATTCTACTTTTTATTTTTTAAGTCAGTGTAATAGAAATACTAGGGAAAAAAATTCTGCTTGTTCAAATTTCTTGTTACATGTGTGACTTTCTTAGTAGTGCAATGAATGGTGCAAGAAAATTCTGACAAATATCTCTGACATAGTTTGCATTTATTATCCCGTGAATTCACAAATAACTTTGCTGCTTACTGTCATATAAAATGCTCAACAACTTGGAAAAGAGGGACTAAAGATTCCTCTTGTGGGCAAGTGGCTGTGTTGCAGAGTGATTGGTGAAAATGATAACATAGAAATAGATACAGATAAAGGATTGGTTTTGCTTGGCTTCTCCCAAAAGCAGAACATTCTTTTGGAGATGGTGTAGATTTCCAATAGGTTGTCTGACTTGAAGGTTGTGTTATTCAGACTATTAACTCCAACTTCATGTCTATATCAACAAGAACTTGGCTGATAATAGCAAAATAATTAATTCAGCATAGCAGGATTTATAAGACTGTGTTGACAGATTTTGGTCACAGACAAAAGACAGTGGCAAAGAAAATTACACTCCTGCTAACAACTGCTTTGTACTTTGCCATTACAATCAGCCCTTGGGATTCTGTGTGTTTGAAGAACTGACATCCAATTCTTACAGTGTGTGTAGAAGTAAAGATGAAACTGTAAGTTACAGGAGGATTTTCACCAACAGGTGGAGGAAATTGGAAAGTTGATCCTCCAGACGTTATTCATACATTAGAAAGTGAAATAGCATAAGATTACCTTTTGGTATGCTTAGATGCCACTGCACAGGCTAAATATTGTGAAGCACAACCACATTTCTTTCTCTCTGAAGAACTATTTAAGTCAGAAAAAAGACTAAAAAGTGTTTTAATTTCATCACATTTACCTTGTTCACCATCTATATCTGTAAGTCTTCCCAAGTAATTTAAAAGCCATTTTCAGAAAATGAAAGAGAAGAGATGATCAACAAAATTGAGAGCAGTTATCCTGGACAAACCACTGTGTCTGTTATGGTTTTAATATATTTTCATTAATTTCAGTGAATGGAATAAATCTTGTTTTCACGTTCTCTTTCCCTTATGGCTATAGCTAATTTATCCTCTCCCCCTAAACACTGCTCTGATGAAACATAAAATTAAACAACTGTGCATACCAGAGTTTCAGGTACTGTGTAAGAGCTGCTGCTGTGCTTTGCATATTCCATGACTTGTTCTAGTTTCATTGTTTAGAGCAGGTGAAGAGGGTGATCCATTAGAGGAGGAAAAACTGCTAACCACTATTACTTAGACATCAGTCACTTTTATTGCATAGTGGTATTATCATTTGCTCAGCAAAAGATCATGGCATCAACTGTGCAAATGTGCCTTGCTTTGGATAGTACTTGAGCTTACTTATCAACAATTTATTTCATATTATGGCTATATGATCTGTTGTTCCCTTTTCTGCAACTTATGCTATACTATATCCTTTACTGTTTCCACCTAATTATCATGCAGTTAAAACAGATACTATTGGGAATATTTCCCCTAATTTTCATAAGCCAGTCTTTTTCTAGGGTTGGTGCCTGCTATGTGTTTTGCCATTTACCTGTTCACAGTGGAGTATGTGTTGTAGATTAAGGTTATCTGGAGGTTAATGCAAATTGTGATGTAACTATATATGAATATGATCTTATTTGTTCTTTAGTCCTAGAATATTTGGAAGTTTTTAAGAAACTGCATGTATAGTCTCAATTTTGTTTGAAAATGTAAGTTCCAAGAATCAGATGTTTAAATATAGCCCAGTTTTCAGTGGGAAAACAAGCAGACAGGTTCTTTGCCCTGGGAATTAAGGTAACCTTCCATTAGAGAAGACATCAGAGACAGTTGGTTTTCAACCAAGTTGCCACATGAAGAAATATATGGTGGTTTCTACTAAAGAATCTACTAGAACATACAGGGGCAGCCACCTATTGACCTAATTAATGTCTTGTGACTTTTGCTGCTTGCTGTATTCTCAGTTTTTGAGCAGAAACTGATTTGTTTAGTCCCCTGATTGCTATCCCTTGCTCTTCATCCGTGTGGGCACCAACAGCAATGCTGTGGAGACAGATTATTTCAGGAGAGGCTAAACAGCTCTGGCTTTGAGGGTGAAGGTCATGGTCAGCCAGGTGGTGGTCTCACTTCTGTCAGTGAAAGTGAAAGGTTCAGACTGGAATGGATGCATCCATACAGTGAAAACCTGGCTGTGTGGCTGGTGTCACGAATAGTTTTTTAAAACATGAGTACTTCCTTGGGGAACATGGACTGCAGAGCAGATATTGCTATAGACAAGAGTGTCTTTCCCAATAGGCTCACTTTGCTGACAACTTTGGCTTTCAGAAACAAGAATATTGTGAAAATTCATGTCCAGAGAGAAGTGTTCAAGACAAAAGGATTAATCATGAATCATCAAGATTTCAGGAGAATAGATCTCATTTTAGTCAGTTATCATGTTTGCAGCACCCTATGTGAAACTTCATTGGAGGGGAAAGGGAACTAGCACAGGCTGCGGATCTCTCCTCCTCAGAATACAAGTACTGTCCAGAGTGCAGGAAGTCAAATAAATGTGATAAAAAGTGAGTGTGGATGAACAGAGTGGGGAAAAAGTGAGTTCAAACACAAATAGGAAGTACACAGATAGTGAAAGCAGGGATAGATTACCCAGGAGAAACACAGAGACACTGAGTAAAAGTACAGGAGTGGAGTGAAGAAAGGCAGTGCTGAACTGGAATTGGAACTAATGAGGGATAGGAAAGGTAATAGTAAGGTCTTCTGTGAGTACATCAACACTGAAAAGAAGGCTAAGAAAAATAAATTGATTGATGGAGAGAGGGACTGTGGTAAGTTGACCTTGTCTGGCTGTCAAGTGCTCACCAAGGTGCTCTGTCACTCGCCTTCCCTCAACAAAGCAGGGAAAAAAAATACAAGGAAAACCTTGTGGATCAAGGCAAAGACAGGGAGATCATTTATCAATTGCTATCACAAGCACAACAAACTCAACTTCAAAAATTAATTTGCTGCCAATTAGTAGCAGAGTAAGATAGTGAAAAATAGGAAATCTAAACCAAAGTTCCCGAGGGGAAGTTTTCCCTTCTTCCCAGTCTCAGCTTTGTTCCTAGCTCTTCTACCTCCTTCCCCTAAGCACCGTAATGGGAGAGGGAATGAGGTTGCTGCCAGTTCATAACACTTTGCTGCTTTTTCCTACTCATGCTCTTCCATTGCTCTAGCACAGGGTCCTTGCTATTTCATAGTCCTCCATGAACTTCTTCAAATAAGACCTTGAATAACTGTTGGTTCAAATGATATACTTTTCTTAACTTTTACCAATGTCCAAAACATTTTACTTTATTTATTCTTAAATTCTATTAATCTAGTTGATTTACTATGGCTTCAAAAGTTTGATTTAAATCTAGAGTTAAGATTCCCCAATCTCAGGGGCTTATAGTGTACTTACAGTGCTCGGAGGGATGTAGTCAAACTGCTACTATTGTGGATTCTCCCAAATGACTGGAGAATTTGGAAAACTAGATTTCCTTTATAGGTAGCAGATATTAAGTATGTAATTATAATATTTATAATTGGTATCTTTATAATTTTCACTTTAACAGTGCCAGATTAACAATATTTTGCAAGTGGGGGATTCTAGGGTCATTCTTACAAAATTAAATTTCATTGTATGTATAAAGAACAAGGTAGTAAGTAACAAAATTAAGCCTAAATGAAACACAAATACACACAATCACACACACATGCGCACACACAAAAATTGACCTTTGGGCAGTCAACCTCTAAGTAAACAAGTTTACTTGTTTCCCAGGTAAAGTCCGTCAGTGAATTTTTGTCAACTGGAGTTTAAGCATGTACAGAACAAAATTTAAACCTCTTTCTCAGCAGATAGTTCAGATACTTGAAATAAAATTTTAAAGCTCCTTAGTCATTAAACTATTTTAAGAATATGTGGTGCAGGCTCTAAACAAGACAATAAGTAGATTAATAAGATTATCTAGATCGTATTTAGATTTTTTATTTTAAATTAAAAATGTAATACTAGAATATTTTAACAGAACGTAAATTAAAATAAGCTATGTAATAAAGTGATGATGTAGTACTTCAAAATAGGTCAAGATAGGTAATGAATAATAAAGGCATTTTCTTTATTTTTTTCTTTGTTATTCATCTGGCCTTTTTTCTGTAATTAAGTAGCACATATTCATTTTATATCTCCAAAAGGAAGTCCAGAAATATTGTGTTTATCCCTCTGACTAGGTAGTCTCTTAATGCTTCAAATGACCTGTAAACTTCATACGCAGCTTGTGGTCCTATATTTATACTTCTCAGGAATATCTCCAAGAAAATCTATTAAGAGAGATAGTTTACATTGCTTTTTGATGTCTTCTTTTGGCCATTGAGAACTTTGAATTGGAAACTCAGAAACCTGGCATTTCTATCTAAAGAAGGAGCTGTTGTGAAAAGATTCAGGAGTTTTACATGTGTACTTATAAACAGTTTCTGCAGTAAGGATAAAAACTTCATTCTCTTAGCTGAATCTATAGTACAAGATAGAGTAATATTGTTACACTTCCATGAGCTTAACGCCAATATTAGAAAGTTCCCTCAACTAGTGGGGGCCAGAGGAAGAAAGCAGACTGTTAAGAGTACTTCTTAAAAGAAACTTCCAGGTGACATTTTGAAGTGGATCACATTATGTACTCTAAATTAAGGCAGCAGTCTATGATCTATGACAAAATATCCAATACTGATAAAAAACTTGCATGGTTCTGAATGTTGATTGTTCATGCAGAATGCTTTGACTCCCACACGAGGTAGCTCCCATAAATATTTTAGTGTTATTCATGCCAGATACTATCCTGACTCTGAATCTTATGTCTAAAACAATTTCCAGTGTTTTGGAGAAGATAGAAGTTGCAAAAGCCTTGTTATATTTCAAGGGAAAAGTTTCTCAAAAAAGGTGGTGAAATGAAATGAAAGATCTAAAGCATGGGTAGAGTACTTGGAGATCAAACTCTTGTTTTCTCTTTTGGAGAAGTCTTGATTTGGTCTTTTTTATATTTGAAACTTCTAATTGCATTCCTTATTCACTCTGAAATGTTATTTACATTAAAAATAAAATCTTTGGGAGTGGATATCTCCTTGATGTTCTTTTTCACTTCCTGGGTTTTCATGTTTTAGAAATTATTTCAATGTGTAGTAATGTAATTAGCTGGATTCATCAATAGTAATATCAGCTAATGTTCTTTATGACTTGTGTTCTAAAGCTGAATGCAGTTGGAGTGAGTCACTCTTCAAAGAAATTTAGAGAACACCATTTAAGCTTTTCGTACTTGCAATTAATAATCTTACATTAAAAATAATTGGATTGCACACCCCCCCCCCCCCGAAAGCTTGAGAAAAGGACTGATTTACCATTGTGTTACATAGTTTTCATGCTGGTTTAGCTGTACCTTATTTGACCTAACTGGCATAAAACTAGTGTCAAACTATGCTAACAGAACATCGAACAGTTTGAGTTGATGAGCTAAATCATTTTGTGATCAATAGCAACTGCTATAACAATGTATTTTGAGGAGAGGACACACAGCAATCAAGATCAGAAGTTTTTATCATAGTTTATACCTTTTTGCAGATTTTTGTCATGGAGCAATTAACACGGTTTTGTGAAACTAACCTATCAGAAAAGGAATCACTTTTTTTTTTGTGTTGTAAAAATAAGAGTTGTTACATGATTATAAGAAAATAAGTGCTCTTGGGGGAAAAAAATTGTAAGTGAAAAAAAATTTGAAAATGAGAACAAAAATTTGCAAATGAGAACTTTTAGGGATATTTCTAAAATATGCATAACATCTCTTTCAGAAGTATTAATGTCCACAGAGATAATATGGTATATTTGACAATTATGTTTTCTGATATAGCATAGCAGATGTATCTTTACCTTAATATAAAGAATGAATCCTTTTTCTGAGCAACAAAAACATTAAGACTTGATATACAATATGATCACCAAATTTAGTTTACTAATATTTTCAAGCACAAACACTAATTGAAATTTAATTAGAGAAATTATGGTTCTAAGTTATACATATTGATCTAAAAGAGAAATAAACTATAAAAAAGCAAGCTATGGCACTCTCAGTTTTCTTTGATTTTACTCAATTTACTTTCAAAGCTGTTAAATTTTGCAAAGACATGATTCTTCCTTCTCTCAGACTAAAAAGAAAAAGGTATACCTGTAGATTACACGTACTCTTTAGTATATTAATCTGTCAAGTTTTAAATGTCCTTATCTAAATACTTGTCTACTTTTTGTACAAATGAAGGGCTAAATAAATGTGCTTTTTAACATTCAACAAAACAAAATGAGTGTAAAAGGCAAAAGAGGAGGTAGAGAAAGAAACTTATGTATTATATGGATTAGCATGAGAACAAATAATAGCAGATAAGAAAGTGGGTGGCCATATTTCATCTTTTGATGAGTCTGTTACCTAGGAAACAGAAGACAAAATGATTGCATAAATGACCCTATGCCCATGGATTTAAATTGATGAAATTACATAGGACTGCAATTTATGCAGAACAAGGAAGCAGATTGTCAGGGGCACTGTTTATTAGGTGAAATAAAAAAAGTCTAAAAAGCCTATTTTCATTTCAATGAGTTTGTAAAGCATTTATTGCTTAAGCCTTTGTTATCTAAGTTTCTGACCTAACAGAACTATGTGATAAAAACTAACCAATCCATCCAGCTGATTAATCAACCTTTTCAAAGACTCCTGTAGAAGACACTAATCATTGACTGATCTCCAGCTTTCACCAGCAGGACTCAAGTTGATTCCAACAGACACTCAAGTGATGGTGTTAGGACAGCATTCTAACTACTAACAAGGGTTTCATTAATCTGAGTCTGTTGGCCTTCCACAAAAGGCAATCCAATTGAAGAAACCATAGTGTGTCCTCATATATGACAACATACAGATATCACAGATATCACTCATTAATTTCGTAGTAGAAAAAGCTGGTAATGCTTAATCTGTTATTCATAAAAAAACCTTCTGTAAAAACGTGAAGCAACCACCAACAGAAAGCTAGAGTTTGTCCCTTCTAGACAAAATAACCCTGAAAAATTCAGAGAAACGTGTATTTTCAATAGAGTGCAATTAACTTGTTTAGATAGGCTTACCTTCAACAGATTCCCAAAGCTTTAGGAAGGTTTGATGGTGATCTGCCGATGATCTAGCATCCTCTAGTATGATGTTTCTTTAGGTTCTGTGCAAAAAGTATGCTTAAAATAAAGAGGGCTCCGTAAAAAACAATTATGCTTGAAAAGACACACTTGGAATGAAATTCAGAATGGTCAAACTGAATCAGCTCAGTTACTTCGGACATTGGCCAAAAGATATTGTTTGGGAATGAACATAAGAATGAAGCAAGCATTAACTTGTGTTTGCTTTTTTCTTTCTTTTTTTTTTTTTAAAGTAGTTGAACTTGAGCAGTTTTCAGTACTAAAATCAGCAGCAGCCTCACCTTGAAAATGGTGTTTCAGTAACATTTGGATTGACACTTTTATTCAGAGAAAGATTTGACATCCCACAGCGACAAATTTCTGCTACAATGAACTGGGCAAATGCAATTCTGGTGTAAAGACAGAATTTCACCAATTTCAGTTTAAGTAGAATCTCTTCCATGAAATATTTTGGAAGAAACAGCATGTTGTGTCCCTGGTGATGACGTGTTTGTAGGTCATATTTTATTACTGTGGAATATGTAAAATGATAAATGGATGATATTGTAATAATCTGTCAGAACCAAGCTGAAATACTAAGAGGATGGAGGACACTAGGCAGGAGAAGGGGAATATTTCCTGCAGGAACTGCAACCCATGGAGAGCCAACAATGGAGCAGGTTTACCTGGGGGGACAGCAGTCTTTGGAAGGATCCATGGTGGAACAGCTTGTGAAGGACTGTAGCCTGTGGGAAGAACCCATGCTGGAGGAGGGAAAAATTCTGAGGACGTAGGAGCAGCAGAGAGGAATTGTTATGCGGAGAAGAGGTTTAAATTTTTGTATTTATTTCTCACAATTCAACTCTAGTTTAATCGGTAATATAAATTTTCCCAAGCCAGTCTGTTTTACCTATGACAGTAACTGGTGATTTCCCTTTTTATCTTGACCAATGAGATTTTTCATTTTATTGTCTCTCTTCTCCTAGTAAGGAGAAGGAGTGAGGCAGTGGCTGGGTGGGAATCTGGTGGCCAGCCAAGGTCAATCCACCATGCACCCTTCATCAAACTCTACTTAAGCACTGCAGGCTTCTAATGCAATATTGTTTAGGGCAGTGCCTTTTAAGCAAATTTTGCATTGCAGTTGTAACTCTGGCATTAGAAGTCAAGAGCTAACTGAAAAAAGAGTACATTCATGTGATGCTCATGTTTGAGTTTGCTGTTGCCTGCATATGACTTTAATTGTATTCAGGCAGACTCAGAGCAGCTGTTTTCCCTAGCTCCTTATATGCATTTTCCTTATTGCATTTTTTTTTTTAAATGAGAATTCATTCCAGCTGAAAGAAAAAACACTTCAGAGGATATGATGTATTTTTGCAGGAAGTTAAATCAGGAAAGCTACTTTTGACTATTTCCCCAAACAAAACACAGTAAATACATCTACAAGCCAGACCACTTTAAAGTTTATGAAAGTCAAATCGTAATTTCTGAGAATTTAAAAAAAAGTTGGATGGAATTCATAAAGGTAGCCAGTTTTGACTGTGCAGCATTTGGCAGAATTTTTATTTCATTAATCATAGAATCATAGAATAGTTAGGGTTGGAAAGAACGTTAAGATCATCTAGTTCCAACACCCCTGCCATGAGCAGGGATACCTCCCACTAAACCATGCCTCCCAAGGCTCTGTCCAACCCGGCCTTGAACACCGCTGGCCATGGA
>JASSUY010014227.1:0-30131 GCA_032466535.1 Forpus xanthops | reverse complement strand
TTTGATTCTCCTTCCCATTTCCCCGGGACTGGGGAAGAAAGAGGGGGGAGTGCGCAGAACTGTTTGAGGGGCCTCAATCCATGACAGAATTATAGAGGTTGGGTTTCTACTAGCTAACTGATGCTGTGTTAACAGTCTGGTCAGCAGCTTACTATGAACAAGTCAGGCACTTTTTGTGGCTGCAAAGAAGACCATAGCTTGAAGAAGAGGTGTAGTCCCTTCATATGTCTTTAAAAAAACATCAGGAGCCACCTCCTCAGCCATTACTATAAAGCGATAGGAGGTCTGTGTGTCAGTTATACAGTGATCACTTCTGTGTGTTGCTTCTCTATTTCGAGGTGGCAAGAAGATTTTGAAGTCTTCTCCTGTCATGAGCAGCATAGACTGCAATATGGGTCTTTGCACATCTGGAGAAGACATTCAGGAAAGCAGACTCTAGAAGCAGTATGATGAGGGTTACATAAAGGGAATAGTGCCGACTGCTACTAAATGGTGAGGAGATAATGAGAGCTTTTCAAAAGCGTGTATTGCTTTAGTTAGAGATACAGCCTTCTGTCTTTCCCAGTTTGGAGGGGGAACCCCTGTTTGTACATTTGGTTACTTCTCATCTGATGATACAGATCATAGTATTTACACAAATGTGATGGCATTACAGCTGCTCTTTATTTGATCTTCCGAAGAAACAAAAATGTGCAAGGATTCCGTCTGCTCCCTCTTTCCCACCATGTCATCTGTTGTTTGGGAAAGAATCCTAATTTGCCACAGATACAAAACTATTTGTCGAGTTGCAGGTTTGCCAAAAATAAATGAAACCATTAATTACTACATTTTTTGAGCAGCTGTTAATGGATTGGGATAAGAAAGCTGTACATTAGACTATTGGTTAATTACAAGAACTGTAATTGTTTAATGTGGCTTTTGCAGAATGAAATTACAGTACCAGAGGAGGTAACTTCAGCCAGGTTTTGAAAATGATACATGAAAATGTGCACATACTTACACTGCAGTAAAGCTGAGGAATGCAGAGCTGGTTTACTGGGTGATTCACTTCTGCCATCACACGAACACATATTCTCAACAAAAATACTTTAAAACGAAGTAATATTTAAACATTCTTTTTAATTCAAGTGAAAAATTATTGACGGTAGTAAGTTAATATCTTGTAACCCCAGAGCTAATAATGCAGGAGATTCAGATACAGCATTAAAATCCAAATGTGTTTACATCATTAGAAATTAACAACTAAGCAGTTTTATCTCTTCTTCAGAGTGCCATGAAGCAGTAACTGTACTGTTATTATTGGTGCTTAATAATATTTGCAGTTCCAGATTAAATTATATGAATGTTTGAGGATGCATTGTTTCCTCCCCTGCTGTCACCCTCAGGGACATTATTCCAGTTTGGTATTTCTCTTCTCTGGAAAAAGTAGAAGGTGGTGCCATTTTGGAAGAGGGCAATTCCTGATTGAATTTGCTGTACAGTGGCCTTATTTTGAAGGTCCCAGCAAGATTTTCACTTGGGAGAGGGGGACGGGGCAATGTCAGTTTGTGTGTTATTTCAGAATAGAGCCAGTATGTGATGCTTCAGTTTTATAGAAAACTTCAAGCATCGGTAGTGGTTCACCACACAGGCACATGAAAGCTGCGTGTCGCAGATATAAGGATGAATAGCCATGCATAAAGGAAGGGTGGGTTTGCTTCTTTCTGTTCTTACTGTAAATTAAGCTGCTAGTGCAATTTTTGCATTGAGTTCCTACTAATCGTTGAAGAGATCTCTGAATCTCATATACGTAAAGCAACATCCACCAGCGCACGTTCACTAAAATTTAGAGCCATAGACACACTGTCTTCTATTCAGATTGTAGTTTTGTGTATGGAGAGAAAGATTTTGGAGAAAATTTGAGTAGTTTGTTTCAAATTACATCATTTTCATGTTTACTTTCTTTGTTGCTATTTTTAGATTTTGGTCATTTATTATAACAATACTTTTCAGGCTCTCTGGAAGCTAACACTCAGTAACTGTCCAAGCCAAAGGGAAGCAAAGGGCACAGTTCAGCCTGCTGATTTCTGGACTTTGGAATTAGTTTGGCCGTTCCCCTGTTACTTTATATGCATATTTTAGAAGTATTGATATTGCTAATTAATAATAAATATAGAGCATATAGACATTAGTGAAGCTTTTGCTATTAAGAAATTTTGAAACTAAAAAAGACCAAAAAAGTCAATGTTTCTTAACTTACCTACTCTCTTTTGTTGTTAGTAAATCAAATTTTTCAATCACTCCTACACAGACAGACCCCTCATACTCAGTGGAGCTCCGTAACAATTACTGAGGAGAATGGGTGCAGAGCGTTAAGTATAATTAGCTTAATGTTCAGTCTCAGCTTTAGGGACTTTACTCCCTCACATCCAAATTTGCATCAGATTCTTTCTTTATCAGATTGACTTGAATTATAACTGTACTGTCTTGCTGTCATGGGTTCAGCAGCAGCAGTCATTTTTTCTTTTTCGTATTAGCTGCTGCAGCACTGTGGATTTGATTTTTGGCTTGAGAACAGTGATAACACCAGTGTTTATAGTTAGAATGTTTAGGCTGGCCAAGGACTTTCTGAGCCTTATGCTCTGCCAGGGAGGAGGGGAAGCCGGGCGGAAGCAGAGACAGGACACCTGACCCAAACTGAGCAAAGAGGTATTCCATAGCACAGCACGTCATGGCCAGGATGAGCAGAGACCAAGAAGGGTGGGGATTGCACTGCCTGGTCAGGCTTGGTATCAGGTGATGGGGGTGCACTGCTTGGTCAGGCTGGGTGGAAATTAGTTAGTGAGCTTTTGTACTCTTTCCTTGTATTTGCCTTGTCATTATTATTACTGGTGGTTGCAGCAGTGATTTGTGTTATACCTTAGTTACTGAACTGTTCTTATCTCAACCTGTGAGAGTTGCATTCTTTCAATTCTCCTCCCCATCCCCCCTGGGACTGGGGAAGAAAGAGGAGGGAGTGAGTGAGAGAACTGTTTGAGGGCCTTAAACCATGACACTTGCCCAATGAGATTGTTTGTTTGAAATGTTGTTTCTCTAGTATTAAAAATAGGGAAGTGAAACAGACTAAGGAGGGGAGTGATGTTGAGGTCCAGCTTGCATAGCTGTTATTTTGTTGGAACTGATTGGAAGGCAGTAGGATAAGGGCTGATCACAGTAGCTGTAATATGACAAAAAGCTTATAAATCATAGGTCCAGATTCAGGTCTGATTGACTGGTTAAAAGTCACTACATTGTGCTGCCTATTTTCCTATGATAATTGAAATATTGGTCTCTTATGGTGTACCAAATGCATTCCAGTTGGGCATGCTTGCCCACATTCTCAGCACAGAGGTAAAGAAATTGCAGGCTGAGTGTTTAGTGCTTCCAACCTGATAAGACATTTTCTTTCTTCCATTTTGGGGCATCTATAATAGATACTTGGATTTTTAGTGTTGCTTTTTGTTCCATACCTGATTTAAAAGTAAAGGATTTTTAATATGATGCTAATGTTTGCAATAATTTATTCTAGCTCTATACAAGTGTAATCCAGAACTTTAAGATGTGATTTGTAATTCTTTTCAATTAAATGCATTTGTCTTGCACTGAGTTTACTTAGTGAATGTCATACTTAGTAAACAAATATGTATCCAGAAATATCTGGAAGAAATAGTATAGCTGAGCTATCAAGTCCTTCTGTTGACCTGTTCAAGCCCATGGTGATGGCTCAAGTCATAAAGATACATTCCAAATCACTGCAGACCTGGATCAGTGCCTGTATCTCTTGATATCAACAATATTGTCATGAGATGAAGAAGAAACCAAAGAATATTTACATTAGAATTTGTAAAACTATGTTGTCATTTAACAGGATGGTATTCTATTACTACAGTTGATTTTCTAGCTACGTTTCACTATTACATGAATATGAGCATTATTTTTATCAGGTGTTGCTTGACACAGAACACTAACGGAACTTGCTGTTAAAAAAACTTTTAGAAATATTCTGAATGAATATAAAAATTATATTCTGAATGAATATAAATGCTCATTTCCTGTCTTGAAAATATGAAATTGTGTCATTTGTTGGAAGAAAACTGTAAGTTTTAGCTATTTAATTTTTAACAAAAGCAGATTTTTGGGATTTATTCCCTCAGAATTCCTTCATGACTTGTTTGTACACCAAGATACTGCTTTGGATTTGCCTTTGTGTAATTCATATACTTTTGATCAATTCCAACTCATGCCCAATTATATTACACTAAATTAACATAATTCAGCAGATGTTGATATTTAAATGTTTTCTGGCATTCACATCTTGGACAGCTGTCTTTGAGCTTGGGGAAAAGGCAAACATTTACAGTTAAATGCTGAACATATGTTTAAATTACTAATTAGAAACAAGAAAAAAAACAATGCATTATCCTTTCTGAGGGCAGTAGTCATCTCGGAGGGGAAGCATTTTTTAGAGGATGAATTCACAAATGAAGTACAGACATGACTTGAGATTGAGTGTCAAAATGTATGTAGTGACGTAAGTTTTCATTTTCCAGGGTGTCTGGTGATGTTATACAGGATGGAGTTGTATGTGTAGATTTGTACAGTTCAGGTAAATTTTGGGTTACTGCTGTGTCTGAGCGACACTTAAAAGTGCTGAAAGAGATCACAAAAAAGAACATATTAGGATATAGTGGTAGATGATGAGGTAATCTGATGGGACTAGGGAAAGATTGTATTCTTTTCATAATAACATTGCAGTAGGACTTTCAGTAATACAAGTTTGTCATCCTTATGTTTAAAGTTATGCTGTGAACAGATTGGCGTAGTATGAAAGGAGTCTGATGGAGTTGCATGGTTTTATCACATCTGTTTGAGATGTAATAAAAGGAAAATAAAGAGCATAGCTCTTCTGGTTAATGGAATGGTTTTCACACTCATGGAGGCAGATGAAGCAATCTGTTGTGTAGATGATGTCATTCAGTCAAGTCTGGAGGAAGGTTTTACTATTTGTAAAAGATGGGTGAGGAATCAGGTGTGGAACTGATTCCACCTGAATGATGTCTGAGAAAATTGATACCAAGAAGAAATATATATTCATCTTCATAAGCATTAAAAATTAATGGATATGTTGAGCACGCATCGTATTTCATTATTCCATTGCTAACTCTTTAGCACTGAATAAAAAGTTTCTGTAAAGATTTTGCATGTAATTTGTAGACAAGACAAATCTGCAGCAGTAATGTTCTACTACTCCTTGCCAAGAGAGAAATACTTTTAATACTGTGAACATCAGGGATGATCATAGGGGAATATGCATGTATTTGTGAATTACTTCACACATTAAAAACAAACCCAAGCAAACTAGAGGAAGAGATTTCTAAGTCTCTGATTTCTAAGAATCTGTCTCCTGATACTGCGTATTGTCAGTGCTGCTTTCACAGGTTCATAAGAGCTTGTGACATTCTTCTCATCCACTGGGAGGGTTTGGAGGAAGTAGAGGTAGATCTTATGTGCAGTGTGAGCATATTTCAGTGTCCCAGAATCAAAAGTATATATTTTATTTCTGAAAGAAAGGCACAAGTAAGGAATTGTTCACCAAGAATGCAGCTGTTGCAGCAGCTTTGATGTAGACTGTGGTGACCGTTCTGGCATTTAGTATAGTGAGTGCCTAGATCGCCACCAGGCACATACATAGAAATCACAGAATAGTTAGGGTTGGAAAGGGCCTTAAGATCATCGCATTCAAACTCCTCTGCCATGTGCAGGGACACCTCACACTAAACCGTTTCACCCAAGGCTCTGTCCAACCTGGCCTTGAACACTGTCAGGGATGAACCATTCACAACTTCCCTGGGCAACCCATTTTAGTGCCTCACCACCCTTACAGTAAAGAATTTCTCCTTATATCCAGTCTAAACTTCCCCTGTTTAAATTTTAACTCATTACCCTTTGTCCTATCACTACAGTCCCTCATGAAGAGTCCCTCCCCAGCATCCCTATAGGCCCCTTTCAGATATTGGAAGGCTGCTATGAGGTCTCCACACAGCCTTCTCTTCTCCAGGCTGAATAGCCTCAACTTTCTCATCCCATCTTCGTATGGAAGGTGCTCCAGTCCCCTGGTCAGCCTCCTAGATAAGGAGCCATCCCTAATTGTCCGCAGGGCACAGCATTTCTGTATATGTTACTCTTCTCTGGGTGTACAAATGGAGACCAGAGGCTGTGTCAATGTTTTGGGCAAGCTGTATGCTACAAAAGGATAGAGGAAATCTTTCCTTATGAAATTCCTTAGCCATTGTTTTTCATTTCTTTTTCCACGAAACCAAACCTGCATTGCATATTTCAGTGTAATATTAAGAAGTCATCATGTATCTTTTCTGAGGTTATATTGAGTTACATGCCAGAGGGAAAGATTAGAAGTGTTTGATATACCCTGCTAATACAGAATAGTCTTCCCAAATTTACACCACCAGTTGCATAATACTTGTATTTAGAATTTACATTTACATGTAGAAATAATAGGTTTAATGGTGTTTACCTCTAAACTGATCATAGACTATTCCATTGGCTCGGATGCTCTTGAAGCCATTGTCTGCCACTTGTGGAGGTTTAGGAAGGAATGGTGAAAGTTGAAGTTCACCCAAGCTCTCTTATTCAGGCAGTGCTAATGGTTGTCATTGGCCGCCAGATACAGCCGATGTCTGCATTTTAAGCCATTAAAGAAATGAGATAATCTGTACTACAGGTCCATTCTGTTTAATGATGAGTACTATTTCTGTGATATTTTTGTGTAAATGAATCTTAAATAATAGGGTGTTTACTCAGATTATTCTTTGATTTTATAATGTTCCACACATTCCATTTTTTTGATCATTTTATTGGCTTACTTCTCTCTTATGCAATTGTGAGTTGTTGAGTTCTTCTGGTTTTTCATTTTTGTCTGCTGTTTGTGAATTTTGCTTTACACACACCCTACTCAGTTTCAAGCTTTACATGAGGTCCTCACTACATTCCCTCTTCAGTCATATCCGTATTCATATCTATATTTTAAGACTGAGAACTGACAGTTTCAGTTAGATTTCGCCTTCCAAATAATTCTTTCAGATCCCTTCTCAAATGCAAAACAGTCAACTCTTGCCTTCTTGTAATGTCTTGTGAAAGAAGCTCACTTAAAGGCTTTTATCAAACCTCTCCATTATCTGAAGCATTCAGCAGTGATAAACTTGCTGAGTTCTACAGCCATCTGCAGGAATGCCCTTGATACTGTGGCTGAACAGTGTGTTGCTGTTTCCTCTGCCTTTGTTCCTCAGGTGAGAGAGATGTTAATTGGAATGTAATGATAGGGAAGTATCAATCATTGCTAATTTACCTAACTATGAAATAGAAATCAGTCTAAACACACTCTCTGCCTGTTAGTAATCAGTATTTCTATGCATTTTTGGCACAAACGGAACATAAAACCATCATCTCCATTACTTACAAGTTATCTTAGCCATGCTGGTAAGTTGGTTGACACTAAATATACTAAGGGACAAAATTAAGTTTGCCTTCAGTGATGTAAACATTAGCACAATTACAGTGCATCAGCAAAAGCAACTGCACTGATACTAAATTAAGGATTGCAGCTTGCAAAGTGACAGCAGTCAAAGTGAAGTGAACCGTAGATGTTACAGTGAGACATATTAAAAAAAATCACAAACATTTTGTTTTTAATATGTTATAGCCAGTTCCCCTATGTGCAACGATGGCCTTGCTAGTTCAGGCCATTGTATTAATGCATGTGAAACTGCCTACTGTGTAACACTACAGTGCACCTTTCTGAAGAGACTGGGGAACAATTACTGCATTACAGCATGGGGGGATAGGGCAAAGGAGAATGGCTCTAAACTAGAAGAGGGTATATATAGATTAAGTATTAAGAAGAAATTCTTCACTGTAAGGGCAGGGAGGCACTGGCACAGGTTGCCCAGAGAAGCTGTGGCTGCCTCATCCCTGGCAGCGTTCAAGGCCAACTTGGACAGGGCTTGGAGCAAACTGGTCTAGTGGAAGGCGTCCCTGCCCATGGTAGGGGAGCTTTAAGGTCCCTTCCAACCCATGTAATAACCCAGAGAGCTAGAACTCAATTTCAAGAGTATCTGTTCTACACCCGTTTTACTCTTCTCAGTGACTGGACCAGTGAACTTAGACCTCTGATAGCTCCAAAAGTGATAACTACTCGTGAAAGGGTTAAGAACCACTTTATGTTCTTAGTTGTTCAGAAGGTGGATTACAGTTGGAGCAGTGTATCTGTAGGTTCACCCACAGAACAAGATGGCTTTTTTGGAATGTGACCAAATAGTCCATTGACTGCACAGGTCAGGGTGGATAAAAGTCTGACATAGCTTACTAAAAATCGCTTGGGGAGGTGAACATGTGTAACTGCAGAAAAGGCACTCATCAAAAATATTTGTTTATTAAGCTATGGAAATTGCAGACAAAAAGATCGTTTCATGTAAGCATGGATAGAAATGCTGGGGGAGCTTAAAGAGGCAATTCTAGGCATGTTACCATATTAAGGGCAATTACCTTAAAAAAAGAAGTTACAGGGAGAGTGCAGCTATTTAAGAAAGAAGTAACAATTTCTTTCAGTGGATGTTCATCACAGGAATGCATAGATGCTTGTGAATTGTTTTACATCTCGCTGCTTCTATAAAAACATTCCCTATATCAAAACCCCTTCTGGAGTGTTTGCTATTTTTTTATTCCAACTGCTATTCTGTTGTTACTGCCTTCCCAGCCTCTCCATTTTTGGAGGTTCTTATTTACCACCTAGAAAGGAGAATCCCAACACCACACTCAATGGAAAATTAATACATATTGGCAGTGGCTTTTCCAGTCTTTTTGCTCAATACTTTGAGGCACGACACAACAACAACAGAATTCTTGGCACGCCAGTGCAAGTTCACACCAGCCTGACTTTTGCAACCCTCTCGTTTCCCTCTGCCACAACTTTGCCGCTGCTATGACACTTGCAGGCCTGCTCGGCCGCGGTGCAGCTGATGCCCTGTCCATGCTCATATTTTTCTTATTGACAGTGAGTGTTCTTGCCAAACGCCAGGGACCATAGTCACATCTGTTTGTCTCCCAAGCTTGTCTGAGGCTGCTTGGGAACACTTTTTATCCAGAGGGCAGCTTTAACTAGGCCTAATACTCTGAAAATCCTCTATTTGTAAATGCATACAATGAGGCGACAAGTTCCTGTTGTCTTTCCTTAGAAATTATTCCGTTTGACACTGCTTGCTCCAGTCCCTGTCACCAGCACGTCAAAAGCCAAGTTTTCAGGCAAGGTGGTCTTAACAAGTTTTATTTTTTTACCCTAATAAAATGCCTAGCTTCCCTCCAGAGCACTATTTATAAACAATAGCTGGAAGCAAGCTAGGGGTAAGTAGAGAAAAGTCAGGCAAATAGCTTTCTTCCTGTCTGTAATCTGTGCTCTTCTGATTTAATACTAAGAAACATAATGCTGAACTTAGTCTGATTGAGAGTCAGAGTTCTCCCTACTTGATAATGCTCCCATTACAAGCATTTCAAAGTGTACTGTTCAGCATCAGAACACTACTTCATTTTGTCTAAGCTGCCAGTTCCAGAGCCGTGATATTTCTTGTCTGTTCCTCTTACAAATCATTTAAAAAAAGCTTTTTGTTTTACTGTGATCTACATTGGCAGCGCATACCCAATGTTAAGACCTGGCAAAAGCAAATGCCGCTTTAGAATCTCTAGCGAGCTTCATGTTTGATGTCGGTGACCATAAAACCAGGTTTGACAAAGCTTAATTGATGCTCTAGTACATTGTTATTTATTTGTGGTGTACAGAGTTTTTGTCGACAACAAAGAAATACCCACTCTCACCTTGGCTGGTGACGGGGTTGTTGTGCTCAGCAAAGGCGAATGATTCATTTATGCTGAAGGAACAAGGCTGCCTTTCAGACGTTCATTGATTTTAAATTAAAAAGTAACTGCTGTGTTCTACAGGAAGGGTGACAACAATAACAAAGTAGTCCTTACTTAGTTTTATTTGTTGCAATTCCATTTGGTGCGCCTGGAGGAAAAGCGGGGAGACCCCAATACTATAATCTTACAGATCAATAATCTAGATATCTCAATGTAGTGTAACGGATAATCAATTCTGGGTAAAATAACTCAAACACTGGGGCTGTTACTGCTGTAGCTCAGGTCTTCAGGTTCAGTTGCCTGACTTTATTAATTTTTGTCTTTCATCCTATTTGTATTCCTGGAGACTTTCTTTTCCATTTGGAAGAGAAAATGGAGAGATGTACACTGTTTAACATAGAATTTACCACACAGCTTATTCATTCTACATGTTTAATATCAGTATTAAATATTGATCTATTGATAATTAAACATCTCAAATATTTCTTTCTCTAATAATTGTTTCCCCATGTTGGATTTAAATATGAATATTGTACAGTCAATTATGAAAGGGTTTCTTTCTATATTTAGAACTGAAATTTATCACTGTGTTAAAACTAGTTCAACTATGTTCAGTATCTGGATATTAAAATAGAATGCAGTTTCAAAGTAGAAAAGTTGTAAGGAAAATATGTGGTTTAGAACAAAGAGAATTGAGTTAAGTGTGAAATAAGGGTTCATTAAGTGAAGCGAGATGCACTCCTGTGTGAAACTTAAGTTTCTTGGAATATTTTATTATTTAAATAAAAGCACTCTGGTACTTGTTAATGTACTGTAACATTTTAGACAAAGTGTGTCGAGAATTGTACGTTGTCACCTTTTTCATCAAAGAATTGTTGTCACTCTTACATTATTGAGTAGATCTGAGGTCTCCCAACATTATATGTCCGTTTGTTATTCATTTAAAAGCAGTATGGCTTTAAAAAGTTTATAAATGCAGTGAAGGATAAGCCATATATCCTCGCTGAAACCAGATCTGTGAGTGACAGAGTGTTACCGTGCTACACTAGACTGTCAGATGCAATTCTCAGCCTGTAATTTTATCAACATTCACTGCACCTCTGTGGTAAGAATCACAGTTCTGTGTAACATTTATGGAGACATATTAAGATTATGGAGTAAAGAAATTACTGCCTTTTCTCCTCCCTTCTGTTCTAGTTCTTCCCAAAAATATGCTAGCTATATATACTCCATTCCATAAGCATTGTATATTACTTGAAGGCAGATAACTCTAACTGTCCTTTAAGGTTATATCCAAAATTCAGTATTTGAAAATTCTGAGTGTACCCTTTTCTGTGATTCCTGACTTCTAATTGCTGGCTTTAAGGCAATAAGATTTGTTTGTCATCCTCTGCAGCTCCACCAGTTTTCCAGTTTCCAAGTGTAAGCTTATAATTCTTTGATGAGTATAACAGATACTGTGCTTGTATGTTATCATTCTCAGAACTTGCCAGTGAATTAGAAAAGGACAAATTGCTGTGCTACGGGTTTATTCCATGCACCTTTGAAGAGTTTACTTTTTCATGGTTTATCATTCATTCTTCAACATATCTTATTGTGAGAATGGTCTTCATGTAATAAATGATATTCTGGCAGTGAGGCATTACTAGCCAACTGATAACCTACCGACAGTATTGTGATCTCTGCAGATAATTAATCTTAGCTATTTTCCTGTTAGGAGCAGCAGTGTTTTTGTTTTATGTTGAGCTAGAAAGATTGCCGGTTTTGAAAATTAAAAAGCATTTGCTTTGTATTATTCATTCCAGCAACAATTTATGATGCTGCATTTAGATACTGAGTGCTTGTCAACAAACATAATTATACTTCGATATAAACAAGATTGGTGGCATGACTGTGCAGCTTCATCTCAGTTGAGAATGCTTTGATACAGGTTCAGATTGTACAAGCTGTGCATTTACATGGTGGTTTTCTTCCTTTGTTAATAGTTTCTCCTATAATTACTTGCAGGCAAACCAGTGTACATTTAGGATCATTGTGTATGGGAGACATCAAACGGAGAAGGAAAGCTGCTCCCCTGCCAGGACCTACAGGTAACCAATTTCCCTGGGACAGAACACAAAACACAAGATGTTAAATCTCTAAATACAAAGCAGTAGGTCAGTGACCCAGAGAAATGCTTGATAAATTCTGTAACTTCCCATATAACTTCAGGTATGTTCTGTCTTTATTTGTTAGTAGAGATTAAGAAATAAGTAGGGTCTTTTAATTCTCCTTCAGACATTTCTGATTCCTAGTCCTTTGTAGTCAAGCCTTTAAAGAGAATACATCTTTTTTCATATACCTAAGAATCATAGACACTAAAGATTACTGCTTATGTCTGTTGAAGCATTACAAGGTAGAAGACATGAGATGTCTTTTTTCTGTGAGGAATGCATATGAATACTATATAAATACCCTACACAATAAAGACAGTATGTGTATTCTTGGGCAAACAATAGAAATGTTAAGGCGATAAAATGAGTGCTGTAGATTAGATAGGGAGCGCTTGGAAGCACATTCCTGGAAGATTTTTACAGATGCGAGGTCACCACCACTGGATGTATTTTGCTGATGTCACAGCTGTGAAATGACTTTTTCAATACTTAGGAGTGATGTATAGGACTCTCATCAATTTGTTGTATTAATTATATATGTGCATACTGGACAGATTAGATGTGTGTGTGCCTCTGTGAGGCTTTTTATGTATTGCTAATATGGAAATGTGGATTACATCTCCTCATCATAGTAATTACTATAGCAATGTCTGCAACACATGCTGTTCTTCAAGTATATTCTAAATAATGTCTTTATAGAAGCGTAATATTTGTATTCCAGCTGAATTCACCCTCCTGAAACTTTTGTTTCAAACCTCAGTGGCAGCAACAGACCAAGAATAACATTAAAAATGTTATAAAAGCACCTCAGTGGCAGCAGTGTGGAAAAAGAGAATGTGTGGGTCAGTTTGTAAGACTCTGAACATATGTGAAGTGAGAAAGAAAAATACTTAATGGCTGAAGAGAGAATAATATCATTATTTCTACAAGGTGATTTTGACTTCAGAACTTCCAAGTACTAGAGGATGTCACTTTGTACTGAGAGGGTATGAAGTATCATGAAATTAATTTTGTTATTCTTTTTACCTTGGGCTTTCAATGTTAAGTATTTTATTTTACGAGCTGGCTCCTCTGAGTAACTTTGCAAAGCCAATATTTTGATACTAAGGCAAATATATTACATGGTCATTCAATGTTATTCACAATTTTAGAGATTTTTTGCCCCCAAAATGTGCCTTTATGTGGAGAGTGACAGGTAATGGTGGTGGATAACGGTATTGTATGAGGTGCCGTGTAACTAATGTGTGAGTTTTTCCTTTTCAAGTTCAGGGTGATCTTTTCAGTTTTGTTCTGGGTGGGAGGATTGTGATTTTTTTTTTCCTATGATCTTTATATAAGGTTTTTTCTGCATTTCATCATTGTATATTTTTAAGCAAATAGAAACTTTGGTAAACTTTGAGTAAAGTTGTACGTACATTTAAGTAATGTTTATAAATTACTTATATAAATTAAATAATGTTTATAAATTGCAGTTTATAAATTACTTCAGCTTTATCAAAAGCTAACCTTCCTACAGCTAAACTATTGTTTAGCCATCACAGTCCTTGTTTATTTGTCACTGCCAGTATTTCATGCCATTTAATGAAAGAAACAGGGTCTTGGTTTAGAATGGAAATCCACTTGGATTAAAATGAAAGATCACTATTTGATTTATTCTTCTTTCAGTAGCTATAGTTAGCTAACATAAAGGAACAGAAGGACTGGATTTTATGGAGAAGAATTTGTAAACCTTTTTCCGTTAAAGAAGGGCAGAATTATTTACACGAACAAAAGTTGGAAGTGGAAAGAAAACTTCTGCTAATAATTGTCCCTATTTAACATCATAGCAAATCCTGAAAGGCTGTCTGTCAATGAGTCATGAACTGTGAATGTTTTCTTGCGCTATGTGTGCTGCAGATTAGCAAATTTTCACCCAATGTGAGCCAATCTGTTGAAAATAGTATTTTTAAAATTATTTTCTGCATTTTTTTAATAATTTCAGTCGTTAAACTAATCCTTATAACACTGTGTGGTGTTGAAAATGGTAATTTATATGTTTAGCTTCAGCAGTACTGAAAAGAATGACTGGGGGGTCCTGATAAAGTATCAAAACCTGTTCTCTGGTTTGGAATCTCACAAGGGTAGCTCCTGCTACTTTCAGACACCTTACAAAGCCATAGTCTTCTGTAGCAAGCAGTGTGATTGGTTAAACATTTATTAATTGTGACAAGAACACCCAATTTATTTCAGTACTCCAGCTTATTTACTGCTCTTTCACCTTAGTATTTTGTATTGAAAAAGTAAAATTAATATTGATAGATGTAGATATTGATTTCTAAATTTATAGCCTGTTCTTAGTCCAGAGTCAAAGTCATATACCAATAGGTTTGTGTATATTAGTAACAAAGGATGTAGATTTACTTGTACAGCAGTGAGAAGGTACTGAAGCAAGAAAGTTTTCAGCAGCACAGAGCATTTTATAGTTTCAAAAATGTCATTTGTAAAGGTGAAGAAATTCTGTGTTGGAATCAGTGTAGAAAATGGAGATAATTCAAGTGTGGATTGTTAGGAGCTAACACTGAGGCAGGAGTGTCCTATTCTGCCTTTTTCTGTTTTATGGATGCTTGATATAGTCCCACCTGTGCATTACTGGGCATAGCTCATTAGTACATCAACTAAGAAAGATACTTCTAAAAATCATTTTCTTCCTATGATTTCTTTCAAGAATTAGGTGTTGTGCATTATAAAAAAATATGGTTTTTGCACAGCTTCTTCCATGAAGCCAATATCATTTCAGTGATTCTAGTCAGATTTGGGACCAGGTCACTCTCAATGGCTTTATGCCCTTTCCGACTACCTGAGTGGCAGAGCTGTGTCATATGACACCCTGACATATTTCATTGTAGCGATACAGTGCCCTGAAGTTTGTATAAAAACCTCTTAGACAAGCTAATACCTTATCGTGGAAATAATCCTTCCAAAACTGGGTCCTCTATTAATGAAAATAGTAACAAAACAACAAAGAACTTCTATGCAAGGGAAAGGACATTCTCTGCAAAATGTTATTACTACCTGGAACACGTGCTTTGAGAAAGTTTTATAGTCATCTCAGTCTTAGTTGCTTAGACTCATAGCAAACCAGTAGATCCTACAAAATTTTAGATGCTGTATTCATACATTAAATATGCATTTAACGCAGTTCCTTTCCTACTAGTTCTTCTTCTATACCTTCTATAAGCCTTTTTTCTCAATTAACTCCTGTTAAATCCCAAAGACCTCTTAATTTCTTTTTGCTTGGTTTTTAGTAAGAAACCTCTAGACTTTAAATGTTGGTAAAATTCATCCAGTTCTGCTTTACATCTGTAGGATGTTAATAACTTCATTTACAGAATGTAGAATATTTGATTCAGAACAAGAGAAGAGTTAAGTGTCATTGATGTGCCTTGTGAAAAGCCATTTATTTCTATTGGAAAACACTCCTTTTGCTCTGATGTTTGCCGTTTGGAGCAGTGTAGAAAACCTGCAAAAAATAATTTTGAAAAGAAAAAGTGATTTTGTACTTAAAATACAGGGAATGTGCATATAAAATATAAATTATCGCATGTTATGGGCACTTCAATACTTTCGTTTTGCAAAAGCAAATTTCAGCAGTCACTTCTTTTATCTCGTTGGCATGCTACACTTCAGGCTGGTGCTGATTGAAATGACCAAGCTAAAAGTCTCATTTTAAAGAATGTGTTTTAATGAAAAATATGACAGATTCTTAATTACAGCAGAAATACTGAGCACTGCTGTAATGCTATCATGACTCACTTTAACAAGGTAATCAAAAGGGTACATGTTTTCATTCCTTTTTTAAAATTGCTAACGGAACAGCTAAGCAAACTATTTTGCTGATGCTTAATATGTCAGTGATTAAAAATCAGACCTGAATATCTACAGTACCAATATGATGATTTGAAAAAAATGGTGATTACACTGTGGTAACAGAGGTGGCTGAGACTGAGTTTGTGGTGAATGTCAACTTAGTGAGGTATCTGTAGAAGGATAGACTTTTGTGTGCTTGGGTGCACTGGCAAGTTTATTACCAAAACTCTAGACAAACATATACCTACTTTCTTTTAGCTTGATTCACTGTTGTTTTAAATACTAATTATGCAACTCCTTAGGCAGAAATCTCTTTTCAGAGGGTAATATAATGTTGGCATGTGTTGTGAACTCACTCCCTTGTTGCCTTGCAGCATTTCTTATCCTTAGTCTACCTAAGTCCTTTCTGATATACACAACATATCTATCTGCTTGACTGTTTGGCCTGTGGATACTCTTCTTCCTTGGATTGGTTTTTGCAGCAGATTTAATCTGTTCCATTTTTTTTTTCCTCCTACCATATAGTCTCGCTAAATCAGTTAAGAACTTAAAAGAGTGCAGAGTACCATCTGGTATTGGAAACCCCTGTCCCTTCCAAGCAATAAACTATTCATGTTGAGCTTGAGATCATTGGTTCAAACAACGCCCCTTACGTATAAATACCAGAGTAATGAGGAACTTCAGAAGAGCCACAGTGCAACAAGAACCAAGCTTGTACTGAGAATTTGCTGATGGATTTCAGTCTATATATTGACACTGACAATGCTAATGTAATATCTTTTATGTTCTGATGCCTTCTTTACTGATAGAGGGATTACAGTGTGCATTTTTTGCATAAATAGGCAGGAGGTTATTTAGCCCATAGTAAAAGATACGCAGGTGTATTTGCTGAGCTCTAATGGATTAATCTTCATTTTTAAATAAAGATAATTCTGTATCAGATAATACTCCCAACACAAAGGCACAGAATAGAAGTGGAACTTCTATTATATAATAACAGAAATGGAACTTCATCTCCAGTATCTCTACAGTCCATCCCAAATTGAGTTAGGGTCAAATAGAGCTGCTGTAATGTGCATAGTTCCGGTATCAGTTTAATCCTTAATCTTTCTGCAGCAATTAACAGTAAACACGCTGTCCCTTTTGAGAGTATCTTTCCCTGTGGGTTTCAGTGTAAAGTTACAAGTCTTAACTTAAAAGTCAGGGAATGCTTATCAGAAGGGAGCAATTTTGACAAGTTTTGAGGGGTTTGGAATGGTCCCGAGTAAGAAAACTACTCCCAAAATGCCATCCAGTGATGGTCTGTCAGCACAGACAAGGCATAAACCTGACCCTCCTTGGACCCAAGTGAGAAGACGTTTCTTGGGTATTCAAGAGATTCCCCTAACTGAGGAATAAATGCGAATCTAATCATTCCAAATCTTCCCAACCAATTTTAGAAGTAGTAAAGACTGAATGGGCATAAAGTTTATGCTACACGCAGTGTAGTCCAATAGAGCATGGAAGAAGAGCACCAGTAATCCCATTTCCAAGTAATCTGTGATGCTGGATGATCAGTTGAAGCTAAGTTCAGTCTCAATTTTTCATCAGTGTGTCAATTTATATGTTCAGGAGAGTTGAAAATTGGTTTAAATCTATGCTGCAGGAAATACTGCATTTACCCATGCTGCAATTATGCAACAATTCCTTGCAATCATAGAATCAACCAGGTTGGAAAAGACCTTTACGATCATCAAATCCAGCCCTTAGTCCAGCACTACCAAGGCCACTACTAACCCATGTCACTGAGGGCCTCATCTATACACTGGCCAGGGATGGTGACTCCACAACTGCCCTGGGCAGCCTGTTCCAATTCCTGAGCATTCCTTTGGGAAGGAACCATTCCTCTGGGGAAGGAATTCCCCAAAATATCCAGTCTAAACCTACCCTGATGCAGTTTGAGGCCATTTCCTCTTGTCCTATTACTTGTTACTTGGGAGAAGAGATCAACCACTTCCTCACTCCATCCTCCTTTCAGGTAGTTGTAGAGAGTGAAACAACTGAGCCTTCTCCAGACTGAACAGTGGTGCAGTACTGGGAAATGAAACATGGCATTGAAGACAGTAACAAGACCCTGCTGTGGCTCCTGGGTAGATATGAAAGTTCTGAACACCTACTGCAGTTATAGCTCCGTCCTCTGCAATTTTTATCTCTCTGCTAGCTAGAATAAAATCCAGTGCAAGTGGACTCACCTGAGCTATAGCCATTCTGAAGTTATTCTTCAGACACAGTCTTAGCCCAGTGTCAGGGATGCATGAAAGTCTGGTATGAAAATGCAATCTCAAAATATTTGGCTAAATAATATGGCATTTTTGTAACATGTTTTTTTAGCTATGCAGCCATAGTATACTGAATTTTGAAAAGCACTGATTTTAGAAATCACAGTGTGGCTGTGGGCTGTGCTCATGATGCTGACTGAACAATTAACCGAACCACTTTTAAGAATGCAAACATCCAGGCCATCTGATTCCCGTTTTGCTAGTTAGAGCTGGCATAAGAAGATGCAGCAATGTGTTATTCTGATTACATTCCTCATAAAATTGTCTTGCGTCTCAGGATCAGTCCCTGCTGTTCTGAGCTCATCTGTCTAGTGAGGAGTCAGAAAAGCAAAAGGAGAGATGAAATATTAAATGCTTTCAGAAAATGAGGGGGAATGTGTGCTAGCTGTTAAAATGAAGCAGCATGTATCGTTTCTCCTTCCATTGGCTGTTTATCCAACATCAATACAACACTTTAGGAGCCAAATTACTAAACAACCTGCCAATTAGGCTTGCAGTCAGCTGGATAGATTAGTGGCTAAGAGAGGCAGATACAAGATTTTCATCTCTTGAGCCAATTACGCAAGTGAATTACCATCCTCAATGCTCCTTGGAAGATTTGAGGTAGAAAGACTGACTCTGCTGTGATAGACATAAGTGAGATCCAGGGTAGGGGGTAAGGGTTAGCAGGCCATGTATTGCAAAAATTACTCAGGCAAAAAGAGATCCTTCTAGGAAAGGATTTAAAGGATTTAAGGCTGCTGGGAGTGATAGAAGAGGAAATAATAGTTGTGGTATGCTCAGCAAAGTCATTGCTGTTCTGCTCACAAGTCTTAATCATAGAATCATAGAATAGTTAGGGTTGGAAAGGACCTTAAGATCACCTAGTTCCAACCCCCCCTGCCATGGGCAGGGACACCTCCCACTAAACCATGTCAGCCAAAATTGTATAAAAGAAAGATGAAAGGCCAAGACTGTATCATTTCTATATCATATAGTGTCATTTTCTCAGAACTGTTTAAAGAAAAAAAAAAAACAACCAAAAAAACCCGCGTTTGGTTAGATAAGGGTTAAGAGATTGAACCTAGCCATATTCTGATTTTATTCACCCAATGTAAACTAAACATGTCTTATTCTTACCCAGCAATTGGGCCATACAAATACTGTCACAATAATGGCTTATAGGGTCACATTTCCTTTATTATTCTGTAATAAGTGATAACATAAATGGTGATATTTATTTTTTTAGAAGCATTTTGTAAATGAGATTTATCTGTCAGATCAAAACTGTGCATAGGCTCATTTGTTTCCTGTTGGAGATGTTACACACTGGTATAACATTGTTCCTTAAATATGAAGCAAATTTAAAACCTGAACTTTTGCAAGCTGTTGTATCCAAAAATGATTAAACAGATGTGGAGCCTGCAGCAGCATTAGACCTCTGATCTGATTTTAGCTTACAGATGGAATTAAATTAATTCATGGCAATCACTGTAAAATCAAGGGTATGGCACTGAATGCTAGTGTACTGTTTAACCAGCACATACCTGTCTCAATGGCTGTTAAGAAAAAATTACATACCTTTGTTTTTCATTGAAACATGCCTTTAATGCCATCATAAATATCATACCAAAATTAAACAAATGTGATGTGGTTTTTTGTTTTCCCCTTTCACAGTTTTGCCTCTCAGAGCTTCCCTCTTCCTTGTATGTAAGGTCACACGTGTAGACCTTGAAGTGTGTCTGTTCATATACACAAAGGTTTTAGGACTGTCTTTTTTCTTACTTTCAGTTACCAGTATTGCAAAGAGATGGAACGTAAGTGAGGACATTTTACAGTGCCTTCTTTTCAAACAAGTTGCTGTTCCTCAGTGTTTGCTCCTCACTTGTGTAACAGCAGGCACTTTACATGCAGACTACTCATCTGCAGCATCAAGTTGTTACGGTTGCTAAAAACATTTTGTCTGTGAGTTTTGTAACTCCTGGAACCCCGCAGAGACTCATACTGTAGTAAACTTAGAAGCTTTTTCCTTGCATGGGTTTTGCGTGGTTATGTTTTATGGGACAGTGCAGTGGGTTGTTTTGCTCTTGCTCCTTGGGTGGGTCAAGACTGATCACATCCCAGAGGTAACACAGCCACTTTCAAGGCAAATGTGCTTGGACCGTTCTATCTAACAGGCCCTATTGGCTAGTCCAAAAAGTGTCATAGGCATGAATTAAAAACTGAACTTGAAGATGAATACTGAGAGGACAATTACTGCCTTTAATTAGAAAATAAAAGCCCAAAGCACAGGAATGGGGGTCAGGGGAATAGCATGCAGTGTAGCGTGATTTTTAGCAGCTCTCTCCTGTCAGGCAGTCAACCAGCAATGCAAATTTTGTCTTACAATTGCTGATTGGTGGTGGAATGGAGGAAGAGGGCAGTACCATTGTCCGTATTCTTCTGATTCAAATGAAATATGTTACATTACATATAAATCTTTCAAGTGATGGTTGCAAATTGCAGGGATATTAAAGACAGATGTAGATATTTATATGAAACCTGTATTGCAAAGGAGCTGTCTGCAGATAGTAAAGAATTTTCAAAAATTAAAAGCTGTCCATATTCACTTCATGTGCAAATGAAGAAATAAGTACTTGATTAGTAATATAGGCAAATTAGGTGGCTTTTTGATTTTGCCTTATTTTTGCTGCGGTACAAAGCCTCCAAACACATCAGCCTTTGGACATTGTATGTTGTCTGACCGCTCAAAAGTGGGTTGTGAAATCAAGTTCATGGTGGTTTCTGCTCCTTTTCCTTTTTTTAATCTGGTGATGGATAAGAATAAAACAGAACTGTTCAGGAGAGCTTTCAGTCTTCTAACAGGAGATAGAAAAATATGTACAGTGGAGGGGAAATAGTATGCATTCGAGAAGTAATTATGTGTCTTTAAAAACAAAAAGTATTCCTGTCATCCTGTCAGTCACAGGAAAAACGTGCTGAGCTACTTCAAAAAGCCTCAAAACTAGGAACATCAGTTTATTAAATAACGCAGATTAATCTTTCATTTATCTTCTTTGTGAGGTAGCTCTGGCTGTCTTGAGAATTCAGATCTGTACAGAAAGGTACATCTGCTACAGGAAAAGGTCTGTGGGTCTTTTCTCTAAATAGACTAACAAAAAAGCTTTTTAAGTTGTCTCAGACTGTTGCCTTGCATATTATTCCAGCAGCATTGCTGTCTTTGCCTAAGCAGCATTACAAATGGCTTGATTTTTCCGATACTTAGATGCCATGAAATATACCCTTGCTCTTTCCTGTTTGGCAGCTGTTGGATCATTTTTCCCTTTCAAGTTTCTCCCTTAATTATTCCAAAAATGTATATTGGAACGATGCTCCATTTCTTGCCATCACGTATTGCAAAAAGTGGATCAAAACACACTTCCAGATTTTACCTGAGAGGTTTACCAGAGTCTTGGTTGAACAGTGGCCTTTTTTCTTTCCCTTCTTTGACCTAGAAAGTATAACTAAGAAGGTTGCAAAGCCTGTGTTGTGTATGCCAGTCAGTGTCAGGACTCATGTGTATGAAAATTGCCTCTGCCTGTGGGGGCCTGAAAAGAAAGGAAGTTTGGACATTGAATTTTGTGCCGGTCAGTTCAATAGGAATCCTCTTGGGAACTGGAAGCTGCTGACTTAAAAGCCTTTATTGTAAGCATAGCTTCAAACCAGTATTAAAGAATGCTTCCTCTCAATCCGTTTCCCTTTTACTTTGACTCAGGAACTAAGACACTAGAAAGCTATCTACCTTTTATGTAGCCAGTACTGAATATGAACAGATCTATAGTGGGTAATTCTGGACTGTGCTTGCTGATAATACTGTAAATTCATCATCACGATCATTGTGAGGTTTTTAACATGTGCCTCTCAATTTGAACTTCTGTCTCAATGTGGTTTCTTCTCTGTGTGTTCAGAGGCTTTTCAGAAGTGCACATTCAACTTTTCTTGTGTCCTTTAGTGAGTTAATTCAATTATGACCCAGCTGCTTGTCAGTGGCAAAGTCTTGATTGAAGACATTATAGTCCCAAAAACACAAAACCATAGTCTCCTCCTACTGTACTTTTAGAAAGTAGCAGGCCAAAATAAGTAGGTAGACAGTTGAACAGATATAATTTGAAGCAGGGCACATGATGGGATATTGTTCTGTTGTTGGGGCAGGAAGATATTTAGCAAAACTGAAAACAAAATCCAGCTCTCCATGTGTAGCTGTTTATGTTAGTTCAGAAGCTGCAGCCCTTCTTAAAATAGTTTTTATGGTGTCATTTGATAAGTTTTCCTGCAGATCCTGGAAATAAATGTCGTCTGTATCTCTGATGTAAGACAGTTGTTTATGGGAAGGCTTATTCATGCATCATCTCCAAATTCTACCTCGAGGAGTTTGGTTGATGAAGGGGAAAAAAAACATGCTTTGTTGCTTAATTTTTATGATGCATTCATGGAAAAAAATTAAAACCTGTTATTAAAAAGTTAATCTTTTCTATCAATACCTGCAATCATGATGATGTTTCCTGCTGTATGTGTGCAGCTTTTTTCAGACATCTCAATAGTGTGGGGGGAAAAGTAAAAACAGCGCTTAGTGGCATTGAAAATACCAAAAGCAAACTTCCATGTGTCAGATCTCTCTTATAACATTCAGTAAAAGGAAAGCTGAGTAAAAATATAGCTGAGTTTCAGAATAGTAGACCACTTACTGCTAATAATGGAAAGATGGCTGTGTTACTACGATGTGCCTCGGCTTAGTAACTGTATAGGACAAGAAATACAGGTGATCTTGCAGAGGTATTGGTAGACTTGTACAGGTGATGTATGTTCTTAGATGTAAAATTCACTGTGTTGGAATATAAAGGATGTGTGACACTATCTCATTCTTGAAAACAGAATGAGTCTTTAAAAGCATTAAAAATAAAGCAAAGCATAAGACTGTATTATTTAGAATCATATGCAACCAGGAGGTCAACATGTGCAAAGACAGCCTGTTCTAGCAACCTGTTAGATGAATTAGGAGAATAAAGAAGGTTTAAAGCTTTAAGGGAGATTATCCTGCTCTTCTCCACATGGCAGGCAGTACTGATTAATGCTGTGTGTTTCTTTAATCTCAGGGTTTGTAGGTGAAAACACCCAACCAATCCCAGAAAACAACATTGGGAACAGAATGCTTCAGAGCATGGGCTGGACCCCTGGTACAGGCCTTGGACCGGACGGCAAAGGGATCGCAGAACCAATACGAGCTATCCAGAGACCAAAAGGACTCGGACTTGGATTTAGCTGACAGAAATGCACTCTGGCTGATGATAAATATAAGGCTAAAAATTAATTTTAAAAGACAAAAAAAGTAAACTTGCATAGTTTGTTGTGATCGGCAAATCCTGTTATTCTTCTCTCAAAGATCACTGAAGTCAATCTGCTTCACATTAGCAACACCAGCTGCAAGGTACAGCCACAGTGACAGACCTGGCATTCAAGTCTTAACCTTATAATGGTGCTAAAATGTACAAAAATTTCTACTTTTTTAGTTTCTGTTGTCTTAAAGTTTATATTCAGCATAAAATTCCTTATATTCACTTCTTTTCCTAACAGCTTCTGGCACAGCAGGTTTTAATATATAAACAAATTTACTTCTTCTTTCTGTAAGTATAATTTCAGCTCAAGGATCTTGATCAGATTCATCGGAGAAAATAGAACTTATTCCAGCTCTTGTGTTTCCTCCCTTTTCAGGCATTGTTTCCAAACCTGGTATTTGTATTGTTTAATAGTGTTTGAGGATAAGCTGTCATTTTATAAATATTTCCCACTGGAAGGTGATATAGTATGCAGTTTTTGAGTAAGAGCATGAAAAATGGCTTTGTTGTCATAGGAATGCCATTCCAACACTCCTATCTGGCAATGTATCACTGTCTTCCACACTGAAGCTCAAAAGTAAAGCTTTTATACTTGTTTTTACATTCACAGAATTATCTTTTTTCATCAAATATTGTACAAAGTTAAAGTTCATTCTGACTTTGGATTTCACTTTATATTAATATCCTCATTGTTCCCACATTTAGGAGTAGTTTGAACTTTGAACCAGAAAATTGTATTTTATTGATGACTGTCTTTCAATGTTATATTTTGGGGGGTTGCATATTTTAAACAACGCAGTGTTCAACATAATGTTATCACTTGGTTTGTGATCAGGCTGGTGCCAATGAGCACCGTGCAATGAGCACCACTCTAAGGATCATGAACAGAAAAAGGGCAAGGAGAAGCAGGATTAGGGCAGAGGAAAGGAAGGAAAAGGATATTTTGATGGCATCTCACAAATATAAGCTAGCAATTTAAAATCAGGAAGGATCATTAAGTGTTTTAATCAGTATCCTAATGTGTCTAATGTCAGCAGAAGCAATTTCATTAAGCACCAACCAATCAAGCTCCTAGGGTACTTATTGGTCTGCCATATAAAACAAATTCCACTTTAAAATTAAATGATAGGGCTGAAGGAAACTGTTGTTCAGATGGTCTAAGGAGAAAATCCTGTCCCTGTCCTGCCCACCCCTGTAGCAGCTGGTGATATTTATCCTGGCTGCAGAGGGAACAGGATTTGAGTGTCCAGTCTTCTTGATTTCTTCAAGAGGGAGGTTTCTCCCTCCCTCTGCTTCCAAACAGAAGAGAAAAAATACCTACTTCCAGACGCTTGCAAATATATTCCCTTAGAATAAGCAGAGCACAGCTTCCTTCATCTGACTGTAAAATATGGTGATTAATTTTAAGAGGAGCTTTTACGACTTTTTTTTTTTCTCTCAACTTCACCCATTTTCCCACGAAAAAATCCTTTACTAGAAAAAGAAATAGTAGTGTTACAGCTTTGACATTGCTTAAAAGACATGTTCATGATTTCCAGTGTGCATACTGTCAGGTTGGGTATGTTGTTTCACCATACACAGTGTACACTAAAATGTTAGTACCTGATGCTGGTTTTAGTGATAGCCAAAAGCACCTCTTCTCTGAGTTTCAGAACTGTTTATTTATTGCTGTTTAAATACTTGATATGATTGTGTGGTTTTACTTTTAGAAATGGTAAGACATTTAAAACACATTTGGGATTTATAATCAACACATATACTTTTTATTGGAGGGTTTTAAGGTGAAGCATAATGTGAATTTGCCACTTAAGCTAAGTTAAATACATTGCACATCCAAAGAATTTCAGGGCCACATATCGCAGGGGGCTAAAATCCTGGAATTCTGCAGCTAGCAGAGGTGCCTGTATGTCTGTTATTTCCAATAATGAATTGATGTGTGCTCCTGTAGTTTCAGCGCAGTGCACTACTGAAAGAAGGTTAGTTCTGAAGACCTCTTTGTGTTGTACACCACAATCAAAAATTCCTTAAAACAGCTTTCAACATGTGAACTATAGAAGTGAATCTTTAAGTTCTGTGGTTTTTTTTGCTCTATTTGCAAAACTGTAAATGAATATTCATGCTCTGTTAGAATTCCATTGTTTTGCTTTGGTTGCAACATCTGCATGTCTAGGGCTGGAAATTCTAAGTATGGCACATATAACACTTGTTTGAAGTATTTCTGTGCAATTTACTGTAGCACTAGTTCCTTAAGAAATGGGTCTGTGGCTCAGAACGTACTTGAAAAGATTTTTTGTGTTTTAAAAAGATAAGAGGGAAATAATGGATACATGTTGAGAGAAAACCTCTTTAGCCCATTCAGCATTTTATTTGTCCACTCATACACATACAGTGAAGTAGCCAGCCTAAGAAACAGCTGTAATGGAAGAAGTATTTAGTCTGACTGGAAATCTTGCAACTTTTTATTTTAGATCAGTCCGTTAGTGAGAAACTATTAGACGTCTCATAGATGCCAAACTATCAACTTCATTCATTTTAAGCTGCAGAACAAAGTGATTTATTAAATTAAATTAGTGCTTTAAGATATTTTTTTGTTTCAGTAAAATTCCCATTCTGACTCAAACTCTCATTTCGTTTCTGTTTTCTCCATATCTCATAGTAGTGGTTTTAAAGATATTCTGGTAGTGTGATTTTTCACAGTTAAAAATAATTTTAAGAGACAAAACAAAAATGAATTGTACTTTTTCCTTTGTTAAGCCATTAAATTGTTAATCAGGTTTGAAACGTGTCAAAGTACTTGGACTTATTGGGTGGTTTCTTCAGGTCTTTCCCATACCTAACCTACAATCAAACTATGATACCTGCTATAATGCTGGTTCATATTACCTTAAAATACATATAGAAGTATTTTTAGATAATCATGCTTAATGGCTGTGACACTGAAGGGGTTTTTGCCTATATAAAGAAGTATGGGATCATCTTGTATCTAAAAGGTACCATCCATCTTGCCAGATTCTTTCCATTTAGGTGTTAGATTAATCAGTAGCTCAGCTGTTACCATAGTATTCTTCTTCTGCAGAATACTTAGTGGACATATTATGTATTATCAGCATTGCATTTTGCTACGTATCCCATGGTGACTCCAAGTTCTGTGAATTGAGGCATTAACTGTTAATAAAAGAAACCCATGAGCAGTGTCTTATTTTTAAATAAGTGTTTGTCCAAGTCAGAGAAGCATTATCTCTGTGCTTGTTTGAACATGTTTGTCCCTGCATTTGTCTTTTTGCAATTAGGTCAATAATGGGTGTAGAATGGCAGTAAATAGCTAAATAATATGTATAGAATGCTTTGCTTTAACAGCACAAATGCAAGATGAAATAAAACAAATAGACTCTGTTCTTGGGGTTTGTATGTTCTTTTCTTTAAACTGCCCTTTTCAATAGCATTGTTATTGCACAACCGAGTACAAAGGCATGCTGTTTCTGAAGTGTAATTAAAGTTGGAGGTATCTTGTACCAAGCAGGTGCATATTATGCTAAAGCTACTATACTCTTATATGTACCTTTTTACTGGCACTTCTTTTCTAGGTGGTTCTTATCCAGCTGAAAAGGTTACACCATGACGTGAGGAAATGCCTCATTTGAGATGTTTGCAGTACTTTTGTTATCATATTTGTCTAAGATGTTTAAATACAAGTTTTCATGACTCTTTAGGACTATGTATACTCAGACAACTGTGACAGGACCTTGTGCTTTTTCATCAAGCAGTTCTCCAGAGTTGCTCTTCCACGAATAACTTGCACAACCTTTGTTTTACTTTACCTTTTCCCATGCTCCCAGGGCAGTTTCAGTAAAGACTTATAAGAAATGGGGATCCCTTCCCTCTTACTCTAAAATCAAGAGGCATTTTAATAAGACTTTCACACCTAGCAGAGTTTTTCAGGAGCTGTGGCATAGTTAGCACACAGCAACTGCATTACCAAGTTGTTCACATTAGAGTCCTATACTAAGTGTGTATGTTCAGTCTGAAAGAACATAGTCCAGCTTTATTGACCTGTAGTCCAGCTGTAAAGCTCATGTAAAATGTTAAAAGAAAAAATGGCATTTTTAAAGATTGTTAGATGGTTTTGCTTTGAATTCTACCTGGGCAAGGTTTCATTGTGGTCAAATGGGTTCATTTTACAGGTACAGATTTAAAATAAGGATTTTCCTTGTTTTTTTCAATGACCTCTATACTGGAGAAAACCTTGGAGGAGGTGCAGCAATTTCAGTATAGATGTTCTGCTTGCCTCAAGTGAGAGGTTTTGCTAAAAAAGAACTATGTGAAATCTTTACCAACATAGATTGATACGAGCTATATCTACTATCTGTTAAGCTATATGAGAGTTTGTTCAGTAATTATGTCAACAATCTTTTTAATGTACTTGTGCTTTAATAGTTATTGTGAAAAACTACAAAAGCTTCATGATTGACTGGTAGTAGGTAAATCTAATGGAAAGCACAGAATCATTAGGATTGGAAGGGACCTCTAGAGATCATCCAGTCCAACCCCTTGCCAAGGCAGACCTACCTAGAGCAGGTTACATAGGAACTTTTCCATGCTGGGTTTGGAATGTCTCCAGAGAGGGAGACTCCACAACGCCCCTGGGTAGCCTGTCCAAGTGCTCTGCAACCCTCAACATAAAGATCTTCCTCACATTGAGGTGAAACTTGTTATGTTTTAGCTTATGACCATTGCTCCTCATCCTTTCAGTAGACTGAAGATGAGAAGAGTTCACTGAGAAGAGTCTGGCACCAGCCTCCTGGTGCCATCTTTGAGATATTGATCTGCACTTATGCAATGGACTGCCCAGGGAAGTTGTGAATGTTCCATTGCTGGCAGTATTCAAGGCCAGGTCGGACAGAGCCTTGGGTGACATGGTTTCGTGTGAGGTGTCCCTGCCCGTGGCAAGGGGTTGGAGCCAGATGATCTTAAGGTCCTTTCCAACCCTAACTATTCTATGACTCTATGAAATCCCCTTTCTGTCTGTTCTCTAGACTAAACAGGCTCGAGTCTTGCTGTCTCTCCTCATAAGATGCTCCAAACCCTTGTTTGGGCTTCCTACATTCTCTTCTCCTGTTGTTACAACAAAACAGATATTTGAGGTTGATTTAACAGATACATTGAGTGTGATCATGTATTGTTTGTTTTTGAGAATTCAATCTTTAAGTAAAAGCATAAAAATCATTGAGATTCTGTAAACTTGATCTCCTGCACCTATGAGAACTGTGTTTAATAACGGCTATGAAAAGTGGTTCAAATTAGTAACAGGTATTCTATCTATAGAAAGTTCTGATTTTGGCCTGACTTCTTGGAGCAGATAATGGAAGTACTGGAGAGTCTGACTTCTGAAACTGTGAATGTAAGTCATTAGTCTCTGAGGAATGGATGTTTTATTATAATATATTTACACTGATTGAATATGCAAGCTTATTACAATATTATCTTTCAAAATATTTGATCACAGATGTGCTCAGTTTAATTGTGCCTTGTCCTTCATGTTGTCTTTCTTCCTTAATAGTTGTTCATCTTTCTGAAAAAGTGTAGCCTTTATATATTTTGAGTAATAATACCCAGGATTTTCTATCGTAAAGTGTAATCTCATATATGTGCCAAGTGATGCCTCTCAAGGTTCTCTTATCATTTCTAGTAGTATACTGGAGTTGGCTTTCAGTATATTCCTAGGCCAGTTTTCTGAATGACCTGCTGTTGCCTTCATCAGTTGTTGTAAAGATTTTGACACAGAAAATTTGACATTTCTTTAGCCTGTTCAGACCTCTGTTGGCCTCTCTGTTCCCTGTGGCCCAGACAAATGAATACTGGAAGATAAGTAATACTTTTGCACACAAATATCTCCATTGACTTCAAGATGTGAAATACTACATAGGTCTAAAAATAAGCAGTAAATCCCAGCAGTGTGGGACTCGGGGTGCTGTTTCAGTCTAGAGTATCTCCATTTTTCATACCAGCATTGCCTGGACCACAGTCAACGCCGTCAGACAGTCAGTCTAGTTCTGGGTTGTTGATTCTGTATATGCTATGTAGGCTGTCATTCCAGCAAAGTAACAAGAGAAAGGGTAAGAATATAAAATTTTATCAATTCAGAAATCTTACAGCAACAAAGTGAGAATCCTTGATAATGGAAGGGATCAAAGTCACCTCTGAAGCTATGATGCAATGAGAAATTTGAAATCTCTATTAAATTTGTGTGCAGATAAGTAAGGGAAAGCATGTATCAGAAGGAAAATGTGAATGTCCCAATTAGTATTTTCTCAAATCTACAAAAAAAGGTGTCAAACCTTGGAGTATTGTGTACAGTTCTGGTGTCTCAACATAAAAAGGACATGGAACTGTTGCAACAAGTTCTGAGGAGGGCCATGAGGACGATCAGGGGACTGGAGCACCTCTCCTATGAAGATAGGATGAGAAAGTTGGGGTTGTTCAGCCTGGAGAAGAGAAGGCTGCGTGGAGACCTCATAGCAGCC
>JASSUY010014226.1:24576-41368 GCA_032466535.1 Forpus xanthops | reverse complement strand
CCCTGCCCATGGCAGGGGGGTTGGAACAAGATGATCTTAAGGTCCTTTCCAACCCTAACTATTCTATGATTCTATGAAATAGTAGAACAGCAAAATCTGTTCATTTGTGAATTGCAGTAATTTCTTTGCTGTTTTAGCGAGTTGAACTAATTTACACACACCAGCTCCAAGGATAGCACAATGCAACACGAAGGAGGGAAGAAAGAGCAGCAGAAGCAATGGAAAGGGAACTACTCTGGCACAAAGCTATTAATTTCAAATAAAAACGTGGCACTGCAACCAAAATACTTAGCATTGTACCTCCCTATGAACTACGTTTTTTCATGACAACATTCTGCATTAAAGAATCCTCAAAACCAGATGAAGTGTAAATTTCTAACTTATATGGACAAAAGTTCCAAGAATTAGCTCCCACTGTTACTTCTAACAAATGGTAAATGCAGTTGAAATTACAGCCACAGCAGTACACACACATACACAGACACACTGTGTTCCTGTGGCTCAAAGTAATTTTGATAATAATTCTGTTCATGTTAACTATGCAAGAATATACAAGGCAAGGAAAATTCATGAACACCAGATTTTGTACAGTGAATATTCTGTGACCAAACCACGTAGGAAACAGTGAACTCTCATTGATTAAGTGTGACATTTCTCAGTGCTTCTTCATGCATATTCTTCAGTGTTTTTTAACAATGCTATGAAACTGTCCCTTGCACTAAACCAAAAATATCAAAATCCAAATGTCATCTGTTTTCACCCAAGAATGACCATTCATTTAACAATAAAGGGACCTTTTCAAACTTGTTCTGAAAGTAACTGACAGTATCAGCTGGTCAGAAATCACATTGAACACCATCATCTGATGACAGTCTGAAATTAAAGATGCACAAGAGTGAGAAAACATGACAATACACAGTGGAATTCATCCCCCTTTTGAGAGATTAGTGTGTATTTTACAACCTAGTAGTCACCTATAAATAAATTCACACTTCTATCCTGAAGTCTACATATTTGTCAAAAATCAAGGGAAAAGAAAGGAAGAAAAAGGTTAGTACATCCATACTGTCGATATAATTTTTCTTCATTTAAAGCAGTTATGTTAAACTTGTAACTACATAACACTGTCAAATGAGGTAGTTCTCCATATCAAAAGCAACTCTGGCCTATTTGTCATGGTAATGTTTATCTATACACCAACTTAGCTTCATAAAACTTTGTAACTGCACATATACTGCAGTTGGAACAGATTTTTTCCAAAAATTATATTAACTATATATGTAAAGTCTTAAGGTATGGATTTATGCAACACAGTAAGTATGGGATTTACCTCACTTCTTCAAGATGCACAACTGTTTAAATGTTGCTTCTTCCCCCCCTCAAAGACAACATATATTTTTCTGCTGCTTCTTAGAAAGCCAACTATGCACAGGCTTGTTTTTCTCTATTTCTTGGAGGAATCACTGGAAATAGAATTAGAACAAGAAATGCTCAATAAACAAATGCTTAAGCTGCAAGGGGACCGATTTTAAAAGGCATTTAGAGAATTATTAATTTTTTTTTTAGTCAGGCTGTTTTCAAGTCTGTAAATTAGGTTTAGTTTAGCATTCCTAGTGTCATAATTCCCTTAGATTTCCAGCCTCCAAAACCTTCTTCCTGGGAGAAGGGGGAAGTAGACACATCATGAAATTCTGCAACTAAAAAAGGGACCATAGGGGGAACCTTAAATAAAACCAAACCAAAAAACAAAGCAAACAACAAAACCAAACAAACCTGAAACTCTGCAAACTGACATAATCTTCCATGGAATTCTACAATATTCAGCACTTTCTGGAAACTTCAGCAGGATTATATGACATAATCTTCCACTGAATTTGTAGTCATTAAGGTTGAGCAGGAAAACTTAAAACACTAATAATAATGACCCAAAAGGAAGAAAAATAACTATAAGAAAACTCAAAATATTTGTTCAGTACTACTTTCAATTATTTCTTCTTAAGGCTTTCAAGGTGAATCACAATGAAACAAAAACAGGTTTTTATAATTTTTTTTCCGTTTGCTGCATTTTACTCTTCCCTTTAAGGGTAAATCAAGCATGTACCTGAATTTAGAGAAAAGAGAATGCACCATAACATATTGAAACACTTTATTTTAAAGGGGTTTTTGATTGACCAGTTTGAAACAGACTTTCATACATTTTTCTCTTAGAAAGAATATAACTCATCACAATTCCTAGCCTCATTCAAGGAGATGTGAATTATGCAGCTGTACCTTGATATTTCTGTAACACTACTGATACTAATACTATCATAAGAGTGAAGAAAAACTGTACCAATTAGCTTCTTTTACCACCAGATATAACAAATACTTACACAGGGCCAAGAAAATGAGGGGGAAGAACCAACAGAAGGATTCTGAGCAAGTATGACAGTTTGTCAGTGGAGCCATTCGAGCTCTGCAGATCAGCAGCATGATTTTTAAACAACAGCAAGTTCTCTTGAGTATTTTCGCGTACTGTGGTTAATATTTACACAGTAATGTTGATTTTCCTTAGCAGAGTTATCTGCAAGGCTATCACATCCTGAGATTATGCAAAGAGAAACACATATACATGCATTACACTTGAGAAGGACTGTCTGCACAAGCTTTGTGGAACCATTTTGATATTTTAGATTTGTAGCAACCCAGCACAGCAGCAGCTTCAACCAAGTTGCCAGAATTCCTCAAATTAAAAGCAAGAAAATACATCTAAAAAGGAAAAAACATGGGATAGTCCTAAGTACAGAGTTAGGCATCAAAGTTCCTTGCAAAGGATATAATGACATCTCTCAAAATGAGAGATTTGCAACAATGAAGACAGGCTTTTCTTTGCCTGCTAGCACTTGCAATTCTTGGCACCCTATTTTCCCATTCTTAAGTTAGAGAGGGAATTTAGTAGTATATTTGAGCACCATGGTACAAAATAAACAATTTCCATCAAAAGACGTCTGACTTTGTTCTTTCACAAGTTTAGTCCTTGGATGGAGGCATTTAAGCCTCTATCATCAGTTTTACAATCCGTATTCATTCATACTAAGACAGCAGAGACACCTCCTATTGATACAGGCAAACTGCAGTCAGGCAGTACCCATAGAGCACAGGGTATGCATCAGCAGCCTGAGGAAAACCCACGGGTCTCAGCCTCCACAGGCCGAGTGACAGAACTGTGATTCAGCAGTTTCAAAGAACATAAAATCTACTACTACTTTCATTCTGACAAACCTAACCCATGGAAAGTCATGCATAGCAATTTTTTTTTTTCTACTTCCTCTTGCATTTCCACTCTAATTCATGGAAAGTAATGCAAATATTTCAGAGGGCATTTTAGGTTTTAACAAGAGCCATTGGATTTTGCATCTCAATATATCTGGCAGTGCTTTTAAGCACCTTCATTCTTTTGCTCTTGAAGAGACAACTGGAACTTTTGTATTTTATAACCTCAAAAGAGTAATTTCCACTATGTCATTGCTCTTATTAAACTCTGAGATCTGTTATTAATTCTCCTAGTTGTGGAGACTGTATTAAAATGGAAAAGGAAATACATTTGGGGTGATGCTTAGCATATTTAGATCATAATGACATTTTTTTCAAAGACTGAATTATTTGTAGGTTTAAAGATGACAAATTCAATTGATAGCAGTGGGTTAATTCTGCAGGCACTGGCTCAACATCTATATCCTGCAAGCCCCCTGTTATCTTCTATTGAAACTTTGCACTGAATAAATACTACAATTTTACATTTCATGATGAAAATTAATAACTTTTAAAGGTTGGCAGCTGCTTGAACAGAGCTAATGAGTTACAGCTAATGATTCTTATATATATATATATATATATATATATATATATATATATGTAGCTATGTGGTTGTGAAGCCAAAACACCTGAAGAGTAGGAATATCAATTACAGTAAGCGTTTACTGCTTTAATCTTTTCACTTTGACAGACTGCAACTGAGGAACTTTAATTCACATGCTTCTTTTCTAAAGAAATATTATTCAGTAAGCAGTACTCCTTCGAACAAGAGCAACTTCACTTCTGTTGCTCTTTGCCTTACAGCACAATTTCATTAGGAATAGGTTTGTTTCTGTGAGCTTTTTTAGCAATTACTTTATTAATGTCCATAAAATGTAGCTTAAACCAAACACGATAGCCAGGAACTTGGTCAATTCATTTCATATTTGTGACCAAAAAGACTAAGAAAAGAATTAAGAAGACTGACATCTTCACATTTAAACTTTTAAAATACTGTGTAGCATACAGCCACAAGGAGATTTGGTTGCCATTCACAAAAAGCGAAAAGACTTTCCCTTCCTTAAAATACTATATTCCAGTGGTCACGATAAAGAGGCATGGAGGAGGAAAACTTGGATTTCCAATTCCCTTTCTGGAGGGTACCCTAAGCATTGGAACCACAAGAATTCCCACCTATTGGATGGCTGTCTTATTCATACACAGTAAGGGATAATCTACTCTGAAGGTTTTTGAGCAGTGCACACACCTCCCATACAAATATTCTAATCCAAAAAGAGATCTCATATCATAAACAAAAAACAAAAACACAAACCCCCCCCAAAAAAAAAAAGACAAAAAAACCCCAAAACAAAACAGCAACAGAAAAAAAAAAAGTGCGCACCAACAAAAACAAAAATCAAACCACACCACCACCAAAGCTCCAAAACAATACCAAAACAAAACCAATCCACCTATCCATCTGTGTTCCTTTTCTTGGCTCTGCCCCAGCCTATAAAACAGAGAAAGCTGACAGTATTAGTAGGTACTGGCTTTGTCCACAACGCCCCACAACACTTCGATCCAAAGCAGGTAGGGCACCCATGCTTTGTTTGCTGATCTAAAGCGGTACTTATAAAGTTGTTACTTCTTTATGTCATATCACATTTTATCCTTCCAGGAAACCCCCTGGATGACTGTCTGCCCTAATTCTTCTGCCATACATGGAGCTAGCCCGGCCAGGGTGACTGCACTCCCATGTCACCAAGGTGCAAGCGCAAGTCCAAGCTAACAGGCAGCACAAGCTAAGGCCTTCCTTTTGCTCTCTCTGCAATCTGCAAGGTGCTCCAAGGTCTACAGGTGAGCACAAGCTTGTTTCTGAATACCTGAGAGGCACTGAAGTTTAGATTCAGATTTGTCAAGATCAAGTAGGGCAGGGTGAAACAGAGCAGTTCAAGTACTTGAGAGCACTGACTAGCCATGAAGCTACCTCCAATCACTGTGTTAATGCAAGGACTGGTCAGGAACTGTAACAAACAAAATCAGACTAACTTCTCGCAAATGAAGTGCTTCCCTCTCCACCCCATACCATGATAAACAGGATGACATTTTTACTAAGATACTACTACCACCCTGGAGACAAATCCTGAAGATCTAAGCAGCAGGGGAAGGGTAAAAAATCATCTTACCTGAAGGACTGAGAACTAGACAATTCAGCAGATTTGGACGAAGGCTCTAAAAGAAAAAGGAAAAAAGGCTGCATTAGGGAGCACTGCCAGTTAGTATTATGCACTTTACATGTGCATAGGAGGCTGCAAATTGTCTTCTGTAAGTATCAGCAATCCATATCCAAGTTTGACAGAACAAGTAGTGTCTTTTACAGACAAACCCACACTTCTCACTCCTGGTCTGATTTTCTAGCTGGCTTCTGGTTATTCTTTTGCCTTCCCCATCAGCTCACAGCACCTGACCCAGCTTTGCTGTATGTGGTCAAAGCACAATAGCATGGGATTTAAAAATAAATTAAAAGAAAACCAGATCAAGCTCAGGAACTTCCGCTGGAAATAAAGAGAAAGGGGATGCCCCCTGACAGCTTTATTAATCCACCAAACCTTTAATAGGGTTAAGATTTTATTAGGTGAAATAAAACAAATCAGGCTGAAGAAACATTTCAAAATTACAAGAAATGCAAATGCTGGACAAACCTGCTTTTTTAGAAAAATAACGGCACAAAGAACTAACAATGTAGCTTCTCAGAAGCTTTGATGAAATTCTAGTCCGCTGCTACCGAAAGTCAACCTGTCTCCTGCCTGCTGCTCTTTTCTGGTTTCTGACTATCCTAACATTACTTCCATTGATGAACTTGGAAGACAGTACTATACATAGTGACTCTCCTCTAACCTGGAACATGTTTTCTTCTTTTTCTATATGAAAAGAAAAATAATACTGATTAAAAATTTGGAGTACTTGAAAGCTTTAAGACGACCGGATCTATTGCACCCACTTCTCTGCATAAAACTCTTTTATCAATGTTCCCTGCACAGTTGCCATGTTAGTGTCATTCTCCTGTATTACACATTTTTGGAACCACCATCCTAATCTGCATCCATCTGGCCAACTTTAAACAGCAAGATTCTTCCAACACCAGTCCTGAAAAGTAACGACATTAGTTAAGACTAGGAGCAGCACAGCAACACCTCTGGCTTATTTATTTCTGTATCCCTTTGGCAAATTGCTAATCTCTCTTCTTTCTACCAACATGCTTCTGATATGTCAGCATTTTAGCAATAATTCACATATTCACCTTAGCTTCGTCTCCTTTGAAAAGAAAGCAGAAGAGTGCATCTGCAGGAACAGAACTAATACAAAAAACAACTTACTGGCCATTTCTGTAATTTTAGGGCTACTGTGACTAAATAAGTGCTTATTCACTTCCAGCCTACCCATTTCTCTCTTCTGCAGTGATGTCATGCATTTGTATTTGACCTCAGCCTTTTAATAGATATAATTTTCTGTTACCACAAATTCAACATTGTGACTTCACTAAAACACTGAAATAAATGTTAAGATGTTTTTTGAAAGCGCAAGACCTGTATTTTATCTTCAGCAACTAGAAAATGTACCAATCAGAATTATTTATTTCTGCTTTAATGATGATATATCTAAAAACCTCTTCAATGCTAGGAAAGTTCGTCTGAATTCAGATACCTTGTTTTCAAGGTTTTGTTCAAACTTCAATACAGCCTCTAGATTGAAAATTTTGATTCATCTTAGAAAGAAAAACACAAACGAGGGAGCAGATATCAAACAGAAGCTTTTAATACATAGAAAGCTGCTCCCCTTGAATGCTACATCAGCTATGTCTACAACCAGCCACGACTAAGGCTTTTAGTAACAGTAAAGAGCACAAAGTTTAACAATCCTCTCTTTTTCCTCCTGTTCCTAACTTAGTATTTTACCTCAATTCAGAACTCTTCTAGGTAATAACAAATATGACCTCTTAAAATTATGCTTCCAATTCAACTAAACACTTCAGGCATTTTTAATGTAAATACTTGTTTGTGCCTGAGGTGTATGATTCAAGTATATTCTTAAATATAGGAGCACCAAATATGAAAGCAAGATCTTACTGCCCTTCATTTAAATATAAGTTAAACTCTACAAGTGTTAGTCAGCATTTCTGAAGCAAGCAAAGCCTGCAGTCTGCCCATAATACACCATCACATGTGGCTAATGGTGATGATTCATGCCCAGTAAAGGTCCCAATTCCACAAGTATGAGTACTTCCCAAGTAGTTTAGCCAGTAACTTTAAAATAGCCTAGATTTCACTTCTTCAATTCAACAAGTCATTTGTCTGCATCAGTCTTTGCAGATTCAGGTCATAAGCATCATTTTTTCCTCTCAGCTAAATTGGTGCTAATCAACAGTAGGGCAAAATTACTGGGCAGGGAGGCACAGTGTTTAATGATCTGGTCATGCTATTAAGAACAAAACTATTTGTGCTCCTTTTAAATCAGTCAAATTATTAAATGTAAAATCTATAATATGAAGCCATATCAGCTCTACACAAAATACAATTTAACAGCATAATCAATGACAGTTTATTAGCTACTCATAGTTTGTGCAAATGAAGACTGACTAATTTCACAGCAGCAAGCGTTGCAACCTGTCAGTGGTTCACGTAAATTACTAGTGGTCATACACAATTAAAACCCAGAAATGAACACTGGCTTCATTGAAAACCTTGAACACAACATCAATGGGATTTTTTAGTACAAATTACGCCAGGTGTATCCTAAAACATCCAAACTTCGAAAAACAAACAATCAAACAAACTTAGGTCCCTTATTTTCAGTGCTCTCTTTTGAATATCTGGAGATTTCTTAAATATTTTCTGGAAAGTTTTTTCCTAGATTTCAAAGTTTAAAGGAAATGTTAATTGCTTAGCTACTGCAAGCTTCCATTCAAAGAGGAGCAATATTAACATGCAGTTGGAACCCTCTGATCCTAATTATTGCTAGCGAGAAAAGGCAGAGTCACTCCCATTGCACTGCATGGAGTAAAACCAACAAATAACCAGCTTTATCCTTTAATCAGATCCATTCTCTTCTTCTAATTGAACTATCTGAAAATGGCACCCATCCAGAACGTTTTAATCCTGCAACAGTCAATCCTTTCCCCCGCAAGAAAATACACAGTATAATACTTTTACTACTGAGTGTCAAAACATTTCCTAGAGAAGTCCCATGGCTTGATTATCATTTAATTTGCATTCCCTAAAGAAAGAATTATGGATCTGTTTGAAATAAAGTCAAGTATCAGAAATTGTATGTTCCCAAAAGAGACACAGTCTTTTTTGTCTATGATAATCTCATTACTTCCTCATTAAGTAAAACTTAATCCAAAGTAGGAAGATCAATTTGAGTAGCACTTAAAACAATCAGCTTCATGGAATACTCTGTCACACTGCAAGGGGCTGGGAATAGCTCAGCAGCTTTCTGAGTATCTGTACAATACAAGAGAACTACTATGCTCCCTTTGTTCTTTGAATATTTTAAGTAACAAATTCAAGATCAAACAAACTTAAAAACCCCACCACTTTCTATAGGGAAAAAACAAAACAAAACAAAACAAAACAAAAACAAAAAAACAAACAAACAACCAAACAAACAAAAGAAAGGAAGTAAATTTGACAAGCTGACACAAAAAAGGGTAGGAAATTAAGTCACCCAGGTCCACTGTGCAACCTTGAACCAAGTAAGTCAGCTTGCTATGAACAAGCATACAAAATCCCTTTTCACTGACCAAACGCACTCTGAAGTTAGCAAGCTGCAGATAGTATACCTGGTAAGTCCAAAGTTTAACCAAAAGAGAAGACTAAATGAGAAAATGTCAGGGGGCTTTCAGTAAATTACCACAGAATGGTTTGGTCTGGAAGGGACCCTAAAGACCACATAGTCACATCGACCCTGTCACGGGCTGGGACACTTTCCCCTAGATAAGATTGCTCAAAGCCCTGTCCAACCTGGTTTTGAAGCTTCCAGGGATGGGGCAGCCACGGTTTCTCTGTGCAGTTCTTGGCATGGAGCTGGGCAGGACAAAAAACTGCTTTGCTGAGCTAAAAGCAAACATCCAGAAGCACAATTTACAGACTTTTAGATTTGAACACAAGAAATCTTCAGTTTTATTATATACTTTTTAATCAGTATTCCACATAATTTCCTATTTATTACTCCATATATAATAAGAAGTTACAAATTAAACAGTATGCAACATAGTCATTTAAAAGTTTATTGGAAGATGTGAGTTATCCATTATAGCACCCTACAATTTTCTCAATTACTTAAGAAATAACAAATGTATAACTAAATTGACCTTTGACTATCTGACTTGTAAAGCATATCTGCTTCTTTGCTAGCCTGTGTGGAAAGCAGGATTTGTAATGGTGCACTAATCAAATTAACACTCTGCTGCTCTGCATCCATCAGATAAAATGCTTAAATCTACAGTACTCATTTAGCATAACAGAAGTAAAGATGCTGTAATAGAAAACTGCCATAGAATCAATATTCCCTGCATGACAACAAAGTATCTGTGCTTTGCCTCGACTCTCTTTTTTTTTTTTTTTTTTCCTATTAATGAGAAAGCAAAGCCAAAGCAGTAGCTTGAGACTCCATAAAGACATGGATATTAGTGGAACAAATTATTGCAATTTCATTAGCTCCTAAGTTCCACTAGTTTTGGAATCAAGCATTTCAGCCATCCACACAAAACCGATATAGTATCTTTTCTGTTTTAATCCAACAAAAGATCTGATTCACATGAATAAGGAGACAAAACCTAGTAGTGCAGAAAAATAGTGAGAGAAGTGATTTTCTTATTTAGCATTTCTTTGTTTAACAGCACCAAAGAAATGATGCATCTGGTTCTAAATTTGACCTGCCTTCTAACTGCGTAAATGAATCAAATTCTTTTTGTTTGCGTATAACTTGAACATTTAACTTCATGGTAAAATATATTTCAGGACAAAGTCACATTATTCATGTAAAGCATTCTTTGGAAAAAAAAAGAAGCAACCAAAAACCAAAACAAAAAACCAAACCAACCCACAAAAAAAAAAAAAAAAAAAAAAAAGAACAAAAAAAAAAAGAAGAAACATAAAAAAAAAACCAACCCCCAAACAACCCCAAAACAAAACAAACAACCTCCCCTCAAAAAAACAAACCAAAGAACTGAAAACAAACCAAAACCCAAACCTGTATGGGAAGGTTCCTGACCCACTGATAGATGCCTCCCCCCCACAGCTCTGCTGACAGACCAATTCATGTAAGCATTTCTTAGCAAAAGTAACACACAAATTCACGTTTGGTGACTTCAGGGAGAAGTCAGATGGCTTCTAGTTTATATGGTGTGGGGGTACAGGTTTTTTTTTTTTAATCAGTGCTTCAAGAACTATTACTCTGAGTAAGAATAATTTCTCCTCAAACAACATACGTTTTCCTATTATGCCCTATGAGAAGCTAAAGCAATTCTGCATCAGTCCTCTCACAATTTAACAGATGGCTTCACAAACCCAGTTTAAGGTGAAGACACACAAACAAGGATAATAGCCATTGGCAGGGGAGAGGAACTAGAGGAAACAGGACCCTGTGAGTTAGTGCTTACATCAAAGACTGTATCACTGTACCTTAAACTAGCCAGCTGATTTTTGTCTGACAGTAGCATAGCTGAAGTCAGAGAAGAACATTTGTCTGCAGCCTATGAGATAGCAAGCAAGAGAGAGAGATAACTCATATGATTTAGAAGCCACTGCAGGTTATTTTGTCAGGAGCATCAGTATCATTTTGAACAGCTTTTGCCAGTTTTGCTAGGCCAAATTTGCAGAGTTTTGCACAGGGAAGCATTTGGCACTCTTTCACTTTAAATTAGTGCATAATATTGTCCAATACCCTACTACAAAAAATAAAGCCTGTTTGGCTGAAGGCTCTCATTTACAACCTTGGAAACATAAAGCCCATAAATACGAAACAAGCTTCTTTTTGCACATACGTTTTCTTTTTTGCCTCCTTATTCATAAGGATCTCTAGATTTCAGTTTGAAATTCTGTGTCCCTAGTCTGGTAAGAAAGATTACAATTTGGTAAACTGCTCAACATTTTTTCCAGAACTCAAATATGGCCTAATAAAATAGATAAAATTTTGTTCAGCTTGAGAACTGTAGCAGTCAATAGGAACTGCAAAGGATTTCAGTAGACCTTCACCTGTCCTTGAGCAGATGTAAGTACCTGCATTCTCTGGAGCTACTTTTCTGGGTTTTTTGGTGTGGTCTTCAGAAGGGGGGTTGTTTTGTGCTTTGGGGTATTGCGGATTTTTTTTTTTTTAATATCCTTTTCTAAAAAATTACTTGCAAGCTTCGGACTGGAAAACCCAAAGAACAGAATGACTGCTAATTGCCTTTACTGAACACCCCACTCAGCTTATCCTCACATCCTTCCACCAAATTGTCCATTTGGCTGCTGCCAAGCTGCCCAGTTTTGTCAAATGCAGTAATACCCAAAAGTAACCCGGACTTCCAGGTGCAAGTGTGGTGAAGCCTGGTTTCACAATCAGATGGCTTCAGCAGCAAAGCTTATTCACTGACTTCCCTTCAGTGGGCCCTGCTTCCTACCCTCCCACTGCAGTATGCTACCCCCAGAAAAATTACTACAAAACAACAATTACAACAAAACAACAATTACAACAAAACAACAATTACAACAAAACAACTATAAGCTGAATCACTTATTGGAACAGGATTCTTTTGCTTTGCCAAGAAAAGGTTACTTTTGTTAAATCTGAATCAACTTGGCAACCGAACTTATATTGTGGTCCAGCAAGGTGTTGTTTCTCAAACCTCCATTTTGCTGAAACAGGTACCAAGAGCAAAATATTTCACACTGCTGCCAAAAGAGGAGGTCCTCCTTCCACTCTGTTCATGGCTCCTTGCAAACATCTTGGTTCAGGCACTAGAGGCAGGAACAGTGACCTAGATCAGGAAACTGATCCAACTAAAAAAATTGAGTACATGCTGTGAGGAGGTTTCTGGGGAAATTGGATCAATTTCTTAACGTAGCTCACTGCACAGTTGCATGATCATGTTTGCTGGCATAAAGAAAGCTGTAGAGATACCATTACAGGGTAGCACTGTCCTTTTCCATTGCAGCTAGGCTCAAGCCACATCAGAGTACCTGGGTAATCAGAAGCTTGGTGATCATGCTGAGCACTTTGCAGGATCTAGACTCAAATATTCATATCTGATGCTTCTAAGCCATGACGGAAAAACAAAAGTGAAAACACAAACAACTCTGCAGGACCCAAATAGTTTTTGGCAGTATTTTGTTTTCCCACAGGAAGAGATAAATCTATACTCATGACAGTGCAGTAATTTTGAATGCCCCCACCTGAAACTTAAAATTTCTGTAAAAACTCTCAGTGAAACAGAAAAATGCCAGTCCACTACTACTTCAGGAATAAACTTATATTAGGTGCCACACCTTTCCAAGTTCAACAATAAAAAGCAAAACATTCACTACTTTTTAAACCAAATTAAACTGGTTTCCAAATGACCCAAAATCAACTGTATCATGATTGACTGAGTTGCTGTGACATCAACACAACAGCTTGCAGTAACTTTTGAAATCAAATGGTAGATTTTAATTAGGGAAAAAAAAAAAAAAACAAAAACAAAAAAAAAAAAAAAAAAAAAAAAAAAAAAAAAAAAACACATCTAAATAATTTCTCTGGTGAACACTGAACAGCTGCTTATTTGTTAGCCTGCCATTAGCATTACTCTTTTCTCCATTTTTTTCCAAAGCTTTGTAATTTCAGTGCCTATAAGAGATTACAGATAAACAGGTAGCACTAAATAGTTTCCAGAAGAAAAGAGAGAGAAACAAAGGCATTGCTGGTTTTGTGACTGTGATTTGTGTTTTTGTGACTGTGATCTTCATAATCCCGTATTTCCAAGGACCATTCTCTGCCAACACTTCCCACTGTCTAGCCACAGTGCCTGTGTTCTTACATTACATGAGAAAACATAGGTAAACCTGCAATAATAGAGAAATAATCACTAAAATGAAATATAGACATGCCAGTGCTCTGCAAGGACTGTAAAAATCCATGGAATATTAAAGAAAAATAATAAATCAAAGCCATACAAAAACTGCACATAAAACCCCCCAAACAAATGAACAAACAAACAAACAAAATATTTGGATTAATTTCAGAATACATTAAATGAAGCAGAAAAAACATATTAATGAGTTAAAATACTGAAGCAGCACAACAGCAGCAAAACAGCCAGGAAATACCTGTTAACTAAATTGTGTTAATTTTCCAGCTTTTTATGCAAGTAATCATCTTAAAAGATCAGATTTAAGGCTCATAAGAAACCAGGAAGTTTCAGAAGGAAAACATGCCACTAGGTTTTTGTAAGATTTTCAAGCGTAATGGAATCAGTGCTTTCCAAATGATGCTGAGAATGAAAAATAAATACCATGTTACTTTTAAGTCATATGCTGAAGAAGGTGAATAAACAGTACTAGTTTGTTGCCGATTCTAAAATTGATACAAGAGTTTAAACATGTATTTGACAAAGTCTACTATCAGCTAATGGAATAAGAAATCAAAAGAATGACTACATCATGCAGCCCTTTGTAGTGGAAAATACAAATGTGTTCCCTTTTTGTAATATATTTTGTCCCTATTGGGCTCAGTACAGTGATAAATGGGTGGGACTTGGTGGCCTGTGACATGCTGCAGTCAAATTAGATAATGTATTGGCTGCTTTGGATGCCAAAATAAAGAAGAAAGCTATGACTGTCTGACTAATACCAGAAAGAATGAAATAGATGTTCATCACTGATGGTCATTCAATGCACTTGCAAATGTGACAGGACCTCAAAATATTATTTTTAATTCTTTATGCCTTTGCTTTGCCAAAGCAAACTGGTTCAAGATCACTTTCTGCTTCTTGCCATTATTTCTTACCCTTTCCTGTCACAGCCCAGTGTTAAACGGTAAAACACAGAGAGACCTTGCATGGCTCTGCAGGGATGGGGCACTTGGAACAGGCTGTCCTTAAGAATACTGAGGGCTATAGCCATCTACCTGGAACGAACAGAAGGAAGACCTGGAGGTGGCATTATGCCACCTTTCATGTCTTGCCAGTAGACTGCTTTCCACAGTCACAACAATAACAGTCAGAAATGGTTCAATACATCAGGGGAGGTAAATAAGCTTTGTCATTTCTAAATGCTGCTGTGAAAGCTAAGCCAATGTAACAATATCCCAATTACAGGTTAACATCAGTTGAAGCTGATTTGAAGTTGAATTAATTAATCCAGTCCAACTTCAGTTGAAGCAAACTTGCAACTAATGAAAGTCCTTGCTCTTGCAGGTTCTGTGCTTTCTCCTCCCTTTACTCTAGATCTAGTTATTCTGATTTCACATTTTATTTTTCCTTTTCTCTTGCTGTTCACTCTCATTTGACTCTTCCCTTGCTTATTTTATTTCACCCCTGTCACTCTTTGGTTTACTTTGTTTCTGCTATTATTCCAATGGATGCTTATTTCTCATTTCGTAGAAGGAGGCCACCATTCTGGTTTGGTAGTATTTTATACCTACTTGACATAGTATGAATCATGACATTTTCAGGGCAGTGAAGAACCAAGACCCTTGTTTGCCAAGTGTTTACCATTTGACATATACTGTAGGAGTTCCTACTGTATTAATCCATACAAATAGCAACAAATATTAAGACTTATACTAATAACTTACACTGTTTCCAATTTAGCAGATTACATTCCAAATGGGAAATTGAGAGAAGGGACTACATGAATTTTGAGTTTATAGGCGATTCTGCATGTTCAGGTACTTCCTCGGGTTTTATTTCCAGTTCCTTTCTGAACAGAAGATAAGGACAAGGTTCTACTTGTAGCATCAGCACTGATTAAACCACATGAAAGTTTTCACATGTCTTTAACACCAAGATAAAAATATGGAGCATCCCACAGCACAATAAACTGGGGAACAACCTTGATGGGGAAAAAAAATACACCAGTAAAAATGCAATACCCCTTTCACGGTTATTTTTTTACAAGATTCCTACAGAATCTTCATCAGTGCCACAGGGGAAGTGGGTGAATAAGTGTCCTGGGATCAGCTTAAACCATGACAATGAGACAACCCCTTAAAACAGAAAGAGCCGCTCTCCGAATTACACTCCAAATACAAGCTTGATTACAAGGAGAATAACTGAAGCCTTCTTATGCGTTGGAGAAGTATCAGGAAAAGATAAAAGGCAAAAGTATAACAGAGTAAAATGAGAACACATGCACTTCTGGGAAGATTCAAGTGGCAAATCTGATCTTGGCTTCTTTTAGCTGTTTACAGTATCATCACACTATTCAATGAAGAGACAAGTGATCTACTGCAACTGTAACAGCGGTAGACTGGGGAAGGAGTGGCACCGGCCAGAAAACCCTGAGGAACACAGCGATGGTCTGTGCGCCGGGGCAGTCACGCAGCATGAAAAGAAGACCAAACCTTTGACACACATGCTCTCTCACACCAAGCCTCTTTTAAAAGTGTTTTACAGTATCTTCGTATATACGGCTTTTCTTTTCCCCACCTGTAATTCTCTACACCACAGGTAGAGTTAGGCTAGACCAAAAGCTTCAAACCGATGAAATATTAAGAGACTATAGAAAGTATTTTTTTTTTTTTTTTTGCCTTTCACAAAAGCCTTGGCTTCACTTGTCAGGGTAAGAAAAGCCTGCGGCAGCCAGCACTGTCGGTCTCCCGTTTCTGGCTCCACACAGCTTGCCAAAAAATACCGAAGAGCCCCAGCTGAAGTCAACTCTAGCCATCACTCCTGAGACAGCAACGCAACCCCCAACAGCAGCCTAGCCTCATCAGAGAAGCCCGGCTGCCAGTAAGAGAGACAGAACCCGCGGACATCCCCTAGGCCAGCCACCGCCGTCGCGGCCATTTTGCAACCGGTTGCTCCAGCCACCTGCGCCCCGCCCGCTCCCGCGCGGCGCACGGACACTCACCGCAAGGAGGACAGCGGAGTCTTTAGAGAGGCCGGATGAGCCTCCCGCCTAGGGCAAGCAACCTCACCCGCCGGGCCCTTCGTCTGCGGACACCCAGGAGCGGTGCGGAGCCGCTACGCCCCGACTCGGCCGGGCTGAACCCCTCGTCCACCACACTAAAGGGCCGGCGGCACCTTCGCCTCCGCCGCCTCACAGCATCGGTAACCATGGCAACCTCAAGTTGCACCACCATTGGCGAGTTTCACACGCGGTAGTAACCAATACGGCTCCTCCCGGTGCCGCTCCCGGCCAATGGGTCCGGGCTGGGGGTAGGGCGATACGCCTACGTCGCTGGCGGGGCGGAGCGCGGCCAGGCGGAGCGGGCGGCGGGGCTCGGCGGCGCCGGCGCCACCACCGCCACCATGGAGACCCCGGGCTAGGGCCTGCCG
>JASSUY010014226.1:2032-24350 GCA_032466535.1 Forpus xanthops | reverse complement strand
GCCCCGCCGAAGCGCAGCGCTCCGCGCTGGCAGCGGCTCCCTGGCGGGCGGCGGCACGGCGCAAACTTTGGGGAATATCGGTGTTGGTAGGGCGGGCCCGGGCTCGCTCCAGGCTGGGTGAGCTTGCTGTGCGATGGCTCTGTACTGCTGGCGGCTGGATGCCTGCCCGTTCCCGTCCCTGCCCGGTGCGCGTCAGGTAGGTCGCTGTCCCGCAAAAGGGGATTTCCATCCTGGACTGCTTGCGTCCCCTGATTCCGGTCAGGCTGCCGTCGCTGCGTTCCCCAAAAGGGTTTTAAAGGCGTGATTTTTATTAACCTTTGTGTGACCGCTGGACTTGGAGCTGTGTGTGCCGCCCGCCAGACACCGGCAGGCTGGCGGGGGTTACCCTGCCCAGGTGGTGAGCGCGGCTGCTGACGCTGAGAACTAATTGCATTTTCCCCTTCCTTTGATCAAAATCCGAGAAGAAACTAAGCAGCAGAGGAGTCGCACATGTACAGAGTAGAGAAATCGGGCACATGACGTGAGTGTTGGGCGCGGGGCTGTTTGCCGGCCGGTGGGTTTTGCCTCTGGAGGCGGAGCGGGCCTGCCCGTGCCTCAGGCGCTCTTCTGCGGTGTGACGGACCGTGTAACGTCTCTGTAGGCACATATCACTTAGTGAGATCCCGAGCGTGAGGCTAGAGGTAACTGGGAAGCGAAGCCCCAGGGGATTAAAATTAATACTGATGCTGAACCTTGGCAGTTTCACGTATGTGTGTGATTGTAATTTGTGTGGAAGTTAGAAACACCAAATGCCACAGAAAAAATAACTAGTTTCAGAACGGAGCCTTCTCTGGGCCTTCTTCCCACCCAGCTAATGCCTCAAAATACATCACTAGCCCCATAAAGAGCAACTCTGTGCTCCCGAAGGGCTTGTGTTTGGCCCCTTAGACCTGTGTAGACTTTTTTTTTTTTTTTTCCTTTTAATAATCTGTGTCGTGTTAATTTTACATTAGTCATTGCTTCAAGATTTGACTGCTTAAAGGAAAAGGTGTGGCTGGACTTGCAGTGGTAATGTTTCATTAACTAGCTCCTCAGTGTTTTCAGCATTCTCATTTTTTGGTGACTTAGAGTTTAGAGAATCGGAGAGGACAAAGTTTATAACTTTCCCACCTTTAAATAATGACTGTGGCTTTGAGGTAGACGCCAAATAGTATGTTCGCTGTGGTCAAAACACAGGAACCTACCTAATGTGCTTGTTTAGTTTATGTAGAAACACTAATTCAGTCTTGTCCATCCCATTTAAAAGGGAGGAGTGTGTTTTGGGGGCAGAAGCTTGTTGCTGGCCCTGATGTGCTGTAGCTTCTGAGTTAAATATTACAGTATTACATGCAAATGAATGTAACCTGTCTGTGAGAAATTGCTTGTAAAGTGCTATCTTGGTACTGAAATAAGTTGCTATAAATATTTCTAATTAAGGTAGAACAGTTGAAGGGGCTTTACCAGTAAAAATGTCTTTTTTACTTTCATCTTGTTAGACATTAAGGATAAATAGCAGTAATAATGGAAGCTCTGCTATGAAACACAGTTGGAGCAAGTTTTTTCAGTTGTGCTCTAGAAGAGGGGAGAATTTATTGGAGATTTTCTTAAAATGTCCGCAATATTACATAATTTTTCAGTGTTTGCTTTTCTTCATTGTGAAAGGATCCTCCATTGCTATTAACAGATTAATTAAGTCACAATATAACCAAGGAAAGTGATATGATATGGTACAATACTTTTTTATAGCAGCTTCATATACAATAGCATCTGTAATTCATTTTGAAATATTTTTTATGTTGAATGGTAAGATGTGGTATATAAACGCAGTAGTCATCTTAATTAGTAAGCTGTGTCAGGTGTTTAGTGTAGGAAATGTATAGGCATTGTGAAAGAATCTTCTGTGGAAGAAACACTGCCTAGTAACAAAACAGGAAACTTAATGTGGTACTTGATGTATTTCTGCTTCACTTTATCTACATAGGTTAAATACATTTATAACAGATGAAAGGCTAAAGCCATTCCAAAAGATGGGACTCTGGGTACCATCTTAATTTTGTTGTTTTTTTTTTTCTTAGTTGTGATGCTAAAAATGAGCAAGTCCTTCAAGTATTTCTGTGATTATTTATTTGGCGCAGGGAAGCACTGACTAGTTCTCGGTGAGCTTAACAAAGTTGTTAAAAGTGTAATCAAGAATAATTTGGCTTATTACCAGAACGTAGTTATTGTAGTATGGTGTAGAAAAGACTCCTAAGAAGCAAGCTGAACTCATGATACTTGTCTGGAAAAAAAAAAAAAAACGTGTAAGCCTGTTACCAGACCTGTTCTGTGGGGCTCTCATTAACTTTCTTATGATTTGCAATCACCTCAGTGAGCTAACACTGGAATCTTCTATATGAGAAGCTGTACTCCTTTTAAGCTATTTACAACTTACACATAATAGTCCGCAGAAGCAGAGAGGCTTTATGGACACAAGGTTCTGGGTGGCTGTTGTGGCTGGCAGCCCAGGACACAGTGCTGCTGGCAGCCCAGCTGTGTGTTTCTCTGGAGGGAAAGCCTGTGCGCAGAAACGCCAACAAGGGACTGCCCAGCTAAAGGGTTTGGAACAGTAGCTCCATTTGTCAGTGGTTGGCGGGAAACAAGTTGAAGGAGTTGCTGCAGAAAGAATGTGTTTTGCAGTCTTCTATGAAAAGCACATGTTCATCTCTGGAGCAGCTTGTGGTGATGAAATTCAAAATCCTCAAATTTTCAGGGGGTTTGGTTAGGTTTGAGTGTTTGGTGCAGTTTGTTTTTTGTTTTTGTTTTTTTTTTTTTGCTTTGTTTTTTGGTTTAATGAAAATAAGACAGCAAATCACTATGAATATGGCCCATACTGTCATTCCAAAAATAAAGTAGATGCAAGTGAATAGAAAGCTGGATCTGAAACTGAAGTTTTGGGCATGGCTAGTAAATGTTGCTTGCTGCTGTTCCCATCTTCATTGCAAATATCCTTGACAATAAGGTGAGGATGGACAGCCAAATAAATACTGGTGAGGATGGAAAGTCAGTACGTAACAGTGACTGAGTGCAGCAGTGAAGGCCATGGAACCAGCCCTCTCTGCTGCTACCTGCACCCAGTTCCAGCAAGGCTGTGCCTAAGGAATGTGTGAGTGGGACTAGAAGGACCACTGGCGCTGAGCAGCTCAGTGCTTCCAAAGGTCTGTGATGTATCCTAATTTATTGGGTCCCTTTTCATGTTCTTTTAATCCAAATGGAGTACTCATTTATTCTGCCTCGGGGAGATTTGCAGAGGGAGGAGATGGATGAGGACAACCAAAAACTGCCTCTGGTGACCTTCCCAAAGCTTTGGTTTTCAACAGAAGAAAATCACAGCTTCTTGTCAGTTAAAATTTCTGCAGCTGGCACCAGTGTTCAGACCTTTGCTCCTTTTCCACTTGCTGCCGGTTTCCCTCAGTATCTTGCTCCTTTTTCTTCCAAAGCAGTGGAGAGATGCACGAATTTAGAGAAGGAAGGACTCTCTGAGTTTCACAGTAGATTATTTTTTAATAATGAAATCCTGAACACCATCATTAAAAGGAAAGGCTTAAGGAGAAAGCTCTTTGAATGATGTCTCCCAGAGGTTTAATTGCTGGTAGGGTGGCTGTAAGGTAGGAGGACGTGCTCTACCAGCTTGGCGGTGGAGCAGGCATGTGTCACTGGGTCAGGGAGGTGACTCAGGCACAGGCTTGTCCTCCTTTCAGGATCTGCTTCATGAGTCATACACCGCTTCCTGGAGAGCAGTGTCTGGTGGTGGCTGGAAAAGCACAAGTGAACCAGCTCAGGCAGTTTGCTGCTGCCTTACCTTGCCTCCCCTGCCCGCTCAGGAGCCAGCAGCCAATGCAGGGGCTTCTGTTAAAGCAAACTATGGATGTCTAACTTTCTAGTCTTTTTCGTTGCTTTACATTCGTACAGGCAAATTAAGATAATGCCACCTTAGGAAAAGTTAGGGAAAATCCATTGTTAGCATTTAAGTATTTTTAAAAAAGATGCAATTTTAACAGAAATTGGGAAAAAAAAAGGTATTTTTAATATACAGGTTTTCTTCCTATTATTGTCATTTTAAGATGTTGTGGTTACAAAAGAAAAAGAAAGCACTGTTTTTCTCCAAAATGTCTCCATGGCCATCTACAACAGATTTTCACTCACCCCCTCCTTCCATGTTTTTTATTTGTATTGCATTTTGCAAAGTTCTGACCTAACACTTGAAAACCAGTCAACCTGCTGTTTAATGGCTTTTAAAAATCATTTGAACTATGCCTTACTGTAGTGGAGAAAATAAATCTGAGTTAGTATCTTATTTGAGAGAATTATTCTTATTCTTCAAGAAATAATTAAAATTAGACTTCTCTCCCCACCCCTACGTAGTTGTGCCTTTTGCTCATAAAATACTTGTGATCTAAGTGTTCTAACTGAAATATGGTGTTTTTTTGTGAACCTTAGATTGACATTATAGCTAATTAATACTCTGATTGGTATTGTGATTAACTAATTGTTAAAGAGAAAAGAGATCTGTTGTAAATCCTTTGAAGGTATACAAGTTGAAACTTGCTTTCTGCATCATAGCTCAATGGGGGGATTTTTAATGTATTTACTGTTTATGCAACCGTGGGGTAGCAATTGTGGGCAGTGAATAAAATTACCTTTTAGCTATTGGATCTGCAAGGCAGATGGTTCATAGGTAGTGTGTAGGTTGTATAATTAGCTATCCTCTAGTGTTTGTTGAATTCTCAAAGACAAGTTCAGAGCGTCAGGTCCCCATTTCCTTATGAGTCAGGTACATCTCATAGCATTAGGTGTGAAAGCTCCTGTGGGATTCACTTGTCTGGAAAGTACTTGTTCAATACTCTGCATTTGAACTCAGCAGCAGGACGAAATGCTTCAGGACTTGCTTTGCACAGTGTCACTTTGGTCCAGCAAGTGCCTTTAGCCGTCCTCAGAGATGGCAGAAGCTGAAGATCCTGGAAAGAGAATAGGCAAGAAGGTAGGAGCAGTTTTTCTAGCGCCAGAGAGGGTGAGAAGTAGCAGAGATCTGGAGAGCAAGTGAGAAGGAGGAGCTCGAGTGTGTGGTGCCAGGCATTGCCTTTTCTCACATGAGGTTTAGCTGTAAAGGAACAGGGAAAAAGTGTTTGAAAAATTCTGGATGTCTATTTGCATGTTTCCTCTCTTCACCTTCTTAACAAAACCTCATTATGGTATGTATGTTGTGGGGAAGGCCTTGGGCTATCACTTGTGCTATACTTTTAACTTTTTTTTAAATAAATGTACTTAGAAGCATTTGCATTGCACGTGTCCAAAAAGAAAGTATCTAATTTATATCTTATTTTGATTTAAATTATGTATCTTAGCCACCTCTGCTAAAAATATGTGAACAAGAGACTTTCCAGCTTGTTGTGGAATTCTGTCCTCTTCCTGCCCAGCAAGGCAGCAGCAGGCAGTGCATCCTTAGTACTCCTAAAGGAAATCTTTTCAAGTCCAAAGCCGTGTCCTTCACTGTCCTGTATTGGCAGAATTTTCTGTTACTGCACAGCATTGAATTGAATATTCCTTCATTTGTTATCATGGAGGTAAATCTGACTGGTGAAAACTGTTAAACTTGTAATCATTCCCATTAGCCTGTGAGTGGGGCAAAGTTCACAAAAGCTCACTCATGGATTGGGACTTAGTGTGTGTGCATCATCCAGCACACTCCCCACTTTCTTTAGGGTATCCTTCTGTAGTAATTCTGGTGTAAAAATAAATAAATCAATCTTTGATCTCTGAAACAATTTCAGACAAATGATAGCTCATTAACTTCCATGTCAGTGTGACATGCTTCAAAATGAAGTGTTTCATATCTTTCACAAAAATAAAACCAAGATGGTGTATGTAATGCAATTCATTTCAAGGGCTTCTGGACAAGTGAAGTGGTGGAGTGTTAATTGGAGACAATCTGTGTACAGCTGTGTTTGTGTAGCACTGTTCACTGATGGTCTTTTCCAGGCTTTTACTCAAGCCTTGAATGGTATGTAAAGATAAAGAGGGAGGCAGATCTCAAAAATAGTTAATATTTTTGTCTTGTTTTTATTTAAAATGAATATTTCCAGCCTTTGTTATTAAGAAATAAGACAATATTAAAATAATAGCATATCATGGAAGGAAATCTCGTTTATACTTAATAGTGCCTAAGCTCCAAATTGATGTGCCCTTCTATGAGACAGGGAGGAAATCCATCCTCCATAGAGCTCACAAACAAAAAGGCAAAACTTACGCATATAGAAGGAACCAGTGGAAGAAAAGGTATGAAGAACATGACTTTATATAATACAGACCTTCATCCAGTATGTATGTGATCCAGTAATAATGCTGAGTTTTTGGTGTGTATTACTTGATTCAGCCTTAACCAAAGGTATGCTAGCAGAATTTGCCATCTCTTGCTGTTCTATATCCTTCGTATCGAGCTTTGTTCTTACACTTAATGTAATGAAAATAACCAGTGCCATATTTTAGCTGAAATAGAAAACATTGGCATGTGAGATGATTGAGACAATGCATCACTTCTTTCTGGGAGTGTGTTTATGTTTCAAACGAGATGAAAAAACATTGAAGCCAGACATTTCAGATTGGCTCATAGATCTGTGAAATACGTTCGTTTGATCTGTATTGCTCTTTCCAAGAAAGAAAAAAAGTAAGTTTTCTTAGTTTTGCCATTGTTTCTTAGCATAAATCACAGCAACAGGATACTGAGATTTGTGAGATTTCACTGTAATTAAATACATTGTTTTCCAGAAAATGCTTTTAAAATCGGTGTTTAGAATTGCAGAATAGAAAGGCACAAAAACTTACTGTGTTTCAAAGACCTGAAATTTTTTAAGGAAGTACTGAAGTTCTGGTAGAGAACACTGCCTGTTGTGGGATGCTTTTTGTTCAGGCTGATTCCAGTACTGAAGATGTTTTTTTTAATATTGTTTTGGAACAGAAAGGTTATTTCTAAGCAATACACGTACGGACCACTTAAATAAAAAGTACAGAAAACCAAAATCAGCAAAAAAACCCACCAAACAAACAAAAAAAAAAAAACCCACACAAAAACAACAACAACAAAACAAACAAACAAAAAACATTCAGAGAGATTCAGTAACTTATGTTGAATTAGCAAGGCAGAAGGCAGAAATAGCATTTGTGTGATGAGCTGCTGAGTTTCATTTTGGCCAACCCCAAGTGCTTGAAAAGAAGCAGGAAGACCACTGTCAGGTGCTCCTGCACAAGTAAAGTCAGAAAATGTACTTGCACAGTGTAGGAAGATAACACTTGTCATTAAACTTAATGTATTTATTGGTATTCATAACGACTAGATTTTCTATAACTTTTTTTCTGTAACAGATGTAAAAGAAAATACCTTAAATCACAGCTCGCCTACTTTTTAGGAAGCATGGAGTTCATTAGGTTTAGAAAGCCTCGCTGTATCTGTATTTGGGCAAATGCTGCTTCAGTGATACAGTTCACTGTACTAGTTTACATTGTATTATTAAATTGCTTTGTATTACTGGTATATTAATTTATTCTATAATATAAATATTAATGTATTTTAGAAGGACTGAGATTTGACATAGAAAAGGAAGGTACAATTTTTTTTTTTTGTTGTAGATAGTAAAGATAACTCATTATTGGAACTTTTTCCAGAGTTTTCCTTTGATTTTGCTTTGTCTCAAAACATCACAGGTATTATATTACAAAAGAAGTATTTAACTGTGGTAATATTCCAGATAAGTTTTGTTACAGAATGTTGGAAATAATGCTTTATGCATAGCATCACAGACTGTGTGATGTTGTTTTCACATGTTCAAATGTTAACAGTTTCAGTAAGACCATATGATTAGAAACTTGTTTTATTAGTTACCTAGTCCTGTGTCCACATCTTTGCAGACTAAAACAATGACAGAGAAATACCAGGCTGGTAGGCTAGTGCATTTGCATGCAAATTTAGTGTCAGGATGCATCAATATAGATAATAATAATTCCTTCAGCAGTCTGTTGCAGGTTGGTTTTAAGTTGCTGTTTTGGTTGCTTTAAAGAACACCTGTGAGTCCTCAACTTCTCAGTGTTTGGGGCTTTTTTTCTTGGTATTTACTGAATAATATCTTTCCAAATTGATCTCAAACTTGCATGTTATGATTGAATATTGTGAAAACAAGTATCTTGCTATGCAGACACTTTATGCATTTTGATGCCTAAGTGTTATCTTTTCCTTGTGAATGGAGCTGAGATGCGTCATGCTTTAGAAGAATGTAATTGTGTGAAAACACAGTATAGGATTTATGCTTAGGTTTGTATGTTATTTTCAAGTATAATGTGCAGATTTACTGGGGTAGGGGATATTTAGCATCTCCTCCAAGTAAGTTATCATTTGTCATGACTCAACTGCAATTTTATAGATCTCCTCTGTGCTACTCATTTTGGATTGTTGAGAGCAGCTGTGGCTTTGACCACCTTGGCTACCTCTAAACTGGAAGGATCAGATCCCTGTGTAGCCCTAGGTGAACTTAACACAAAATGCAAAGGCTTACTGCATAAGTAGCAGAGGGAGATGTGGCGGCTTGAGCTGTTTACTAGTGCCAGTTTGTTCCATTAAACATGGTGGAGCCTGAATGCATGATTCTCAAAATCCTGTGGTTCTCCAGATCTATTTGGTGTTGTCAGAGTGTTGTGGATGAATGCTAAGTGTAGTAATAGCTTTGATGTTAATATCTTCAGCTACCATATGAAGATATTCTTGTATATTCAAGAGCCCTAATTGAAGTGGCCCTACCACAGAAGGAAATCAAGCAAATCACCTTGATTTGACCTTAACATTTTCCAGTTGCAAAGATGCCAGAAGAATATGAATCAAAACAATACTGATTGTAAACGCATTCCAGAGAAGCTCACTACTTTCTGCTGTTTCAAGTATGTGATAGAAGTAGTTTGACTTCCCTTATGGTCAATATGATTTTATTTCTATAAATAAAAAAAAAAAAATAGAGTACACTATAAGGATCCTAAAAGTGCAATTACAACAATGAAAAAAATAGCCTATAATAATTATATCTTTAAGTGATATATTAAGTATATTTTTTTCACTTTTCTAAGGTGCTAGTTACAGTGAGAAATTTCACAATTTATAGTTACAGAGGTAAATTTCTTATGGTCTTTCCTCAAATGTCTTCTTATCCTTGTTTCTACTGCCAAGTATTCATAGAAAACAATATCAGTCTGTTTTGTAGGATTTCGGCCTTTCAAAAAGGAGAGTTTGGTCCTTTTATCATCATGACAGCCTTTAAATTCAGTCAGACCAGCACAACCAGCTGCACATGTGAGAAATCAAGACCTGTGCCAGGCACTGGGTTAACTTGTATTCCATTATAATGGCAGCTGCACTTCAGAATCTCCGCTGGAAGCGTATTTTTGATCTATGCTATAATAGCATGTGCCATTACTGTGACGATTTCACAGGAGCAGCTACTGAGTCCATATTCTCACCAGTCATGTCTCTTTGATGACCTTTTTGACTGTTACAGAAACTTCCATTGACTGCCATCCATGGCTTGAGTAAAGAACAGCAGCAAAATTAATTCTTCAAGATCTTCCATAATAACTTGCCTGCATAATGTCCCAGGTCCTTCTTGCCCACCAAAGCTCCCAGATTTGGAAGGCATGAGGGACAGTTGTTTTGACAGTGTTAAACATGATCAATTGCGAGTGAATTTCTACCAGAGAAACTTTTTTCCAGATGGAACTTCTCATTAACTCTTTTCAGGCTTTTTTTTTTTTTTTTTTTTTGTCTTCCCATAAACAGGCAGAATATGGTCATTTGAACATATAGGCTATGTCTAGCTTGTTCTTTCCTAGGAACCTAGTAGAGTATCATCTCTTTCCTCTAAAGACAAATGGTTTTGTTACTTTTGGAATTTCTTTACTGCTTTAGCAAGCCCTGCTTGGCTTAACTGTCTAACTTTCACATAATTCTATTATTTGACTTGGAAAACAACAGTTTTCGAAACTCACAGATGTGTAGATTTCTTCTCTTCCCTTAGGTGCTCTACTTTTTCATTTGTATCTCTTTCAAAGTAGGTACGCTTCTCAGATAAGTAACTATTTGTTGGTTTAGTTACATGTTTAATGCTCCTGTGTGTCATCCCTTCCATTAGTTTGGATAAGTATCGATATGTTTGGTAGCACTAGCATGAGACAGCTCTGCTGAGCTCAGCTGGTTGGTTTTACCACTTTTCTGTTTCATAAGATTTGTTCTTTTCAAGTCAACAACTTCAGTTACAGGTCTGCCTACTTAAATTATCTTTTAATTTAAGATTTAGATTGGCCTATAACAATGATCCGTAGCTATTTCAGCAGCTGTTGGTTGGTTGTTTTTTTTTTTTTCCTGTTCTGTGTTTTAGGTTTGAATTTGTTAAGTATTTTTTTGTTGTTGATTGAATTGCTCTTTCATCATTATATCAGTGAATACCTGTGTTCCACCACTGTGATGATTATCTGTATATCAATCAATGTCTAGAAAAGGTAGGTCTTAGAGGACCAGGTTTCCAGTGATATTTGTTTCTAATAGAGTTCCTACCCCAGAACTTAAGTGGGCAGTAGTAGGAGCTATAACTCTGTTGTTAGAGATTCACCAAAGAGCATTAATGGTTATTCTGTAAACTCTGTCCTTTCTCATGTGAAGGAACACCAGTTACAGAAATTAACAAGTGACTTCTGTCTGGAGTTGAAAGCTGATAATGTGGCTATTTCGGTCTTTTGAATTTTGTTTTAGTCAATGGGTCTTACAATTCACCAATGGATTAAGTCTATAATAAATTGTAAATATTACAAAACCATCTGTTGTCAAGACAATAAATAGTTATTATGAAAGACTTTATTTGTTGAAAGTTCATAGCTTTGAGCATGCTGTACTTTGCATGGACACAAGTCTTTCCATCTTTTGCAAATAGGTCGTCAGTGAGGTTGAACCGTCACATCTTCAGAATTCAGTGTAAAACCAGTTCATATTGCCATGCCAGTAAATAGTGCTTCACTTTATTTAGGGATAATGAGGTCTAAAGACTCAACCCACCCCAGCGAGGTGTCTGATGATGACAAGTATGGAACAAGTTACCAGCCTTGTGTCAAAGCTTTGTCCTGTGCCAGTTCTACTACGTTTTTGTTTAAGTGGTTCAAAATTTTAATTCCTCTGTAGGACAGGAGAAGTGATGGTGATGATCTGGGTTTTGGAACAATTTCAGACTGGCTTCTCCAAGTTGAGGGCTGGCTCCCTGGCATGGCTCTCAGCTTTGGGTACTGGCCTGACCCTTGAAGTACAGGTGTGCCTGGCAGCATGGTGCAGGGGTCCTCACGCTGTCCCCTGCGCTGGGAGCACTTTGTTTTGTAGTTTGTAGGCAGGTTAATCCTCCTAGGAGCCTAGATTGTCCTGGGCTGGATTATCAACCTTGCATGGTTCCGTGTCTGCATTTTAATGCACCAGACAGGCGTGCTTTGTTCAGTGTGGCTGGCCTGTGTTGAATGCCAGCGTTATTCAGATCCTTGTGTTCCGCTTCACCAGTCTGAAGACAGAAACTCTGCAGAGTGGCATGGGCATGTTGTTCTATCAGTTCAGCAGCAAGTAAATGCTACCTTTTAAGGTGATTGTATATTACAAGTTTACAGCCTTCTGGCTTATTCCATGCATCTGACAAAATTGCTGAGCATATCCTTCCTGTGGCTTAGCAAGAGGATGTTGATGAGCAGCAACAGCATCAGTGTTAAAAGCGGATGAAAATGGGACAAGGTAGTACATGAGTGTGTTTACTTTGCTGTATTTGGACATGTTGATCTGAAGTTTCCTAATGCCTATCTGAAGTCTATTCTTAACACATGTAAGAAAAGATTTTAACAATGTTCATCAGAAGGTGTGTTGAGAGTTACTTGGAGTTAACTAGCAGCAATACTGTAGCGAAACGTTTAGACTGTAATTGCTGTTGTAAAGAAGTAACTTTAACAATGTTATTTGAAGACTATCTAATGCAGGCATTTTTCAGTAAGTTTTTATTGTGCTTTTGTTTGACAAAAGACATGGAATGTTACAGACATCCCTTAAGAAGGTAGGGTATATTTTTGAGCCTGGTTTTGCATTTCCTTTGCTGGGCGTGTTAACATTTGCTCTGGCATTTGCCACTTTACCTGTTTGGTCATATGGGAACTGAACTTACAGAGAATGTACTAGGTTAACTTTAAAATTAAAAAAGAGGCCAAGTTCTCTGTAAAACCTTTTCTGTGCCTTTATTGAAAGTTTCCATTTAAAAATTTTGAGGCTTGAAGTGGTGTCTCACAAATAGAAAGGCAAAAACTGAACTGGCTAGATGCATATCCTGTTAACAGCGGTAATATATCCTGCTGTCTGTAATATTGAAAAGACAGCTAGCAGCAGACTTAAAGCACCTGGCTGAAATGTTTCATTTTTAGATAGCATGAATGATATGCATAACAAATATTTTCAGTTCCTGTGGTATAGTAATACAGGTGTTTCTTGTTGATTCCTTCCTTTCAAATAGGATTGGGTTTAGTACTTTATTCTGCTGAATTGGGCTTTGTTTGGCTTGGGGTACCTTCCTGCCTGCTGTTCAGCTGCTTCCTCTTCCTTACTTTACAGTGCCCAGAAAGTTCAGTACAGTATCAGCTATTTGAAATTATATATATGTTTTTATGAAGCTTAAGTAGAGATGTTTTATAAATGGAAAGATATGCCTCTAACTACAATTACTATTTAAGAGTTGTATGAAATAGCAATCTTGCAAGTTCTGGAAGTGCATTCTTTTCTGCTGTTGTCATCCATGAGTGTATTTCCTGAATTACTATATTGACATTTTCCTGGACTTGCACAGTGCAAGCAAGAGCAGGCTTTCTCTGGTTTGAAAGTGGAAATCCCCTAAAACAGTACTTCTTTTAAGACTTAAATTTGTGCAATTTTTCAGCTGTTGCGTGCTACTGAGAGGATTTGCTTTTGATAGCTGTGCTTTAAACCCCTCATTTTGAGCTTGATGTTAAAGCACAGCAAAAATAACTTCAAATGGGGGAGAGCACCCCAGTATCCCATTTAGAAAAGACAGTAACACTTAAATAATTAATAGCATTGATGTTGTCTGATACCTGGCAAGGAAATAGCAGTAGCTTTTAAATATTATTCTTGATGAGTGTTTCGTCTTTCCTTCAGCAACTTCAACATTTCAGCTGTTACCACTTCTCCCAATAGTCTGTTTTGTATCCAAACACAGGCAACTTCTACATAAAATTTGTGTAGCTTTGCTTACTCTTTTCTGACTTTTCAATTGATTCAATGCAAAATTAGGTATACATAACTGGATAGTCTTCTTTAGTGAAGCACACTGAGAAGATGGTGCATTTCAGTGCAGTGGGAAATGGAAAATAATCAGGAGAGATAAACTGAGCTATATTTCTCTCTTTTGTCTCCCTCCCTCCTCCCCCTCCCCCCTTCCTTTTTCTTTGTCATAGGAAAGTGTGTTTTGATTATAGGCATCCCAATTTCATGTCAATTTGCTAGTTGTATTCTGTACTGCAGTTGTTCCTGCTTCACTGCAGGACTTTGATCATCTCAGTTGCCTTCTGTAGAACTTCAGTATAGGCAAGGCAGGATTTTGCGTGTGGAGGTTATGTGAAATTAATAGGTATCACTGGGATGGTTAGATAAGCTTCATCATTCAGTTAGAGTTGGGATTGGTTGCTTTTGAGGTTGGCATTTGGTTTCAGGTAGATTCTTCTGTAGTTCTCGCTCTGAGTGCTGTCCCTGCCACTCCACGACACACATTCCCCTCCCCTGTCCCAGCCATCATGTACAAAATGCTGGCAGTGTTGCCACCTTTCATTTGTTATCCCAGGTAGCTGTGTTGGGGCAGTGCTACTGACAGCCCATTTCAAGCCTTCTTCCAGTGCAAGTGAACTGTTAACTACTGCTTTGATTGCAACTTTCTAGCAAGTTACATTGGCCATAAGTTGCAATGACACATGGCAGTGGCAAAAATTTTGCATTCAAGATGTATTTCTTCTGCTGCTCTTGTCATAGAACAAAATTAGGTAGACTTGATAGAATGTACTCTCAACGAATACACACTATTTCTTAACACTTGAACTTCTAGGGCCTGTCACTGGTTTTGATGTGTTAAATTTTCCCTGCTCAGAAATTAGAATTAGACTAGAATATGGGACAGGGAATTAAAAGGTAGAAATAAGAATGATGTTATTGTGACCAGTATTTGAAATTCCATCGAAACTTGGGGTTTGAGCTTTTAAAATACATTTGAGTCATGTTTCCCAGTCTTTCAGTAGCTGAGGCAGGCAAGTTAGACATTGTCTAAATTGTGTCTCCAGCTGGTGAGCTTTGATATAAAATATTGCCATCTTATGACAAAATTGTATGCCTGTAGCAGTTTTTACATGGGGAAATGTTTTTCACTGAGGGAAGAAAATCACATCTTAGCATCATTGTGTGCTGCATAAAGATGTAGTACTTGCACACAGCAGGAAGTCTGTGAATACTGGTCTGAGAGTTTCTTGGTTTAACTGGGTATCAGTAAAAAACCTGAACCACTGGATATCATTCAGTATTTGTTTCCCCTTTTGACTATTTCCACACTTAATCTTTATTCTTTCCATTTTCTATCCCTCTGGATATATTTTACAGTTTTTTGCCACTCTGAATTTTCTTGTTGCTGTGTACTGAATTGTCTACATTTTGCACTATGGGCATCTGTACTATATATGCATATCTGTACTACATATGCACTATTGCAGAGTGTGGCTAAAATTATTGACATTATTTAATGTACCATTGACCTGACTTTTTTTCCCTTACAGCATGAGCAAAAAATTTCATGCTTAGACAAACATTTTAATCTGAGTGTGTATAACTTTATAGTTATGCTTCTGTTGTCCACCCCTGTACTGTGGGAAGTCATATGGTTCACTTTGATAGGAATAGTTCATATAATTTTGCATTTATGAACATTAGTTTATTTACTTTGCTTTATAATTTTCTTCAAGTTACTCAGTTATGTTTGGTCTCCTCTAATCATAATATCACTTGTAAGATGTGGTGCTTCACAGCTCTTCATGTCTTTGTAAAGTTTTAGTAGAAATACTGAAATTGAGTAGAATTATGTGTAATCTTACTACCAGTACTTAAAGATTTCAAGGTTAAACAGTGTCAAATGTATCTCAGAAATAATACCAGTGATACCTCTGCTTGGGGGAGAGTAGAGGACTGATTGAAGTGTGGGTAATTTTGGCCTTAAAAGCCAGATGTTTGCTGTCTAATTCATGCAGAATATGCTATACAGAACTTTTTTTAGCATCTAGCTTGGAGAAAAGAAGAGAGAGCTCCATTTGCTTAAATATAGAAGTTTGCACACAGAGCATTCTTAGCAATAAACTGAACTTTGCTGTACATGCAGTTCTGTTTCAGGGTAAAATGAGGAGTATGCTGCAGTTTAATAATTGATAAAACTATATTTTAGTAAAACCTATAGCTAATCTATAGCCATATTTATTAGAGAACAGTGTTACTCCCCAATCTGTCATTGTTATCGAAGAATTTGACATTCAGTAGTCATTTGAAACAACCATAGGTTGCATTAAAGAACTTATAAACTCATAAAATCAATTAAAATCATAGAATAGTTGGGGTTGGAAAGGACCTTAAGATCATCTAGTTCCAACCCTCTGCCATGGGCAGGGACACCTCCCACTAAACCATGTCATGCCAAACCAGCCTTGAACACCGCCAGAATTGGAGCATTCCACAACTGCCTTGGGCAGGCTCATTCCAGTGCCTCAGTACCCTTACAGTAAAGAATTTCTTCCTTATATCCAATCTAAACTTCCCCTGTTTATGTTTGAACTCATTACCCCTTGTCCTATCACTACAATCCCTAATGAAGAGTCCCTCCCCAGCATCTTACAGGCCCCTTCAGATATAGAAAGGCTGCTATGAGATCTCCACATGGCCTTCCCTTCTCCAGGCTGAACAGCCCCAACTTTCTCACCCTGTCTTCATACGGGAGGTGCTCTAGTTCGCTGATCATCCTTGTTGCCCTCTTCTTGGCTTGTTCCAACAGTTCCAGGTCCTTTTTATGTCAAAATCAGAAGTTTCAACATCATCAGTTTTTAGATTTTGCCTGGCATAATTGGATTTTTCTGCATGCTAAACCTGACTTAAGCTGCTGCTTGTTGGTCACGTATTCCTGAACCACAGTTCTCAGTGCAGCAATGGAGACTGCAGCATCAGTAAAAACATGAGTCTGTGCTATAAGTGAAATCACACCACTGATCCAGTCTGGTTGGTTTTAAAGGCAGGGTGCAACAGGGATTGGCAGTGTCCAGTTCCATACCATCTCAGTGATATGTGTAACATTATGTCCCCCAGAAACTTGCATTGGCAAATCAGTGGGAGTTGTGGAAGTCTTTTCTCTTGAAATTGTGGTGGTGGCTGTTAATTTTTATCATTGGGAACATTGTTTATGTAATAATTTTCTTCCAATATACTGTATGACAGAATTGAAGCGCATGCTTTTATAGATTCATATAAAATAAATTTGGTTTTATAATGCTTCCAGTTTAAATATCTGCCTGCAGTTAGCGTGCATTATATCTAGCAAGAATGTATGGAGTAATACTTCAGTGATAATTTTACTGGGCTGGGAGAAAATATAAGTGGAAATTGAATAGCAGCTACAGTTATGGTTCTGCTTGGTGGTGTTGGTATGCTAGAGTTATTCTCAGGTTAGCTTCTATTTGCTTGCTTGTAGAAGTTTTCAGCGAAGAGATTGAAAAAGTAGCAGTTTGGAGCTCCTAGACTTGCAAGCATTTAGTAGCAGCACTGCACAGCATATATGTACTGCAGTTACTCTTGCCTGTTACAGTTTTTAAGTTATGTTGTTTTGTGACATTCATTCTGAATGACTTCATACCCCAAATTAACTGACACTATTCCAACACTGAACTAAGAATTTATCCTTCTATGAATGGTTGAATGAATAACTGATGAATGTCTTTTATCACTGACAGTCTGTTTGGAAAATCTAAAATCCTTCTGTGGTGCTATGTATCCCTCCTCCCCCTCAGCCTGCACTAGGATGAGGCTGAACTTTATCCTTCAAGATAAATGTGCTGGTTGTTTGCTGGTCTGCAGAGCTGGTTTTGAGCCCTGTGCTCTGATGAGGTGGTTCTAGATGGCAGTGGATGCAGGTACATTGGCGCAACAGAGCAGAGCAGACTTGGTGTGGGTCAAAGGCAACGGTCAGATTTGGAATCTGTCCTGCTTCTTTTCTTTGAGGCACGGAGCCTTGTTAATTTAAACTACTGAAGACTTCATTGCCAATTAGCTTGTGGTACTTCATACATTTGTGAAACGTTAATGCCCTCCAGGCATCCTTCAGATGGCAAAGATTCTTCCTTTTTTTTTTAAGCTGAGCTACAAATACTGCCTCAAGCCTTGAAGGATATGATTGTAAATATGCCTGTATTCAAAATGGTTGCCTTGCTGTACCTGTCTGATATCTTCTGGTGAATGGTTTGAAAGCTATAAAAAAATACTAATCTTGTGAGCATGTTACAACTGGATATTTGAAGATTTAGAATCTTGCCTGCTCACTAAAGTGGAGTTAAAGTATGTAGCCATAGGCCAAATAAAAACAGCATAAAAAGGCTGTTACTAGGAGCGGTAGCGAAAGTAAAAATGTATTTAATTTATCCAAAAGCTAGGGTAATAATTTTTAATATTTTTGAAAGGACATAGTGCAAATTGCCTTTTGAACCTGCATGTATTTAAATTAATAAAAATGGGGAAAAATGTATCCTGAAAACAAAAAGAGCTGAGGAAGACTGTAATAGCAGTAGGGTAGTTAAACACATCTCCCACGTTTCTTAGACAACATATCAGTTGCAGACAGGTTTCTTTTATTAGGGTGGGACTTGCAGTTGTGCAGGTGGTTTTATTCTATCATTTTCAGAAGTCAGTGTTTTCCATGTTTGAGTCCGATGTTATATTTTCTTCCCTGTATTCATCCTTAAGTCCACATGAACAAAACTTCTACACTACTAGAGTCCATAAAGAAAAATGATATCTGAATGGAATGTTTAGCCTGTAGTGTGATATTTGAAGCAACATGACTTTTACTGCACCTGGAAATTTTAAAACCTATTTTTCATGTAAATGTTTGAGCCATCTTTCACATAATCCATTTTTAATTACTTGCATCATCTTTGCAAGTGGGTAAGCTGTCATCTGCTGTTTTTTTCATCCTACACATAACTATAGGCTGGTAGACATAATACGGAGTTTGTCTTAGTTCAGTCACTTGATTACACCAAGCTTGAGAATGTAAATCACTGCCTGGTTTGTAGGTGAACGACACTGTCCTTGTAGCAGGATGAAGCTAATGGGAACTGCTCATGCCTGGAAGTGTACTGACATGTCTGTAAAGTAGCTCAAAAAAAATCAGATAAATCTTAATCATGCCCTCATCTAAAAACTATGGAAATGTCGTCTTAGGTTTTTTTTTTTTTTTTTTTACTTATAGTGTAAAGGATGGAAAAAGAAGAATTTGTGACCAAGAGCTGAGGTACCTTGGTGCTTAAGTGTAGATTTATAAGAATAACTCAGTTGTATAATAAATAACATGTCAGTGTCCCAGCAAGTTGGTTTTGGCTTTTTGGAGCTTTTTTTTTTTTTTTTTTTAATTCTGTGCTAATAAGTATTGCTCTCATGTCTTTGGTAATTTACTCCTATTGCTTGAGTCAATCTTGTAGCTAGGAATTACGAGGTTTTTTAGTGATGAGATGTTGCTCATTTTTTTTTTCATGTTTCCTTCATGAAATACATTCTATCTTATCCTAGTTGACAGTGTTTGTAAGAATTGTATTACCTCTTCAGTGCAGATTGCTCTGGTGACTGTTGCTGGCTTCAGGTCAGCAATGGGAGGCTTGGAAACAGGCAACATGGGTACAGAGAAGATCTGGGAGAATAACCTGTGTAAGGAGTGCAAGAGGAATACAAAGGGAGGTGAGTAGGAGGCTGTAGAAACGCATCACTTTTGCTGTCTTGCAGGAACCTCAAAAGGTCTGGCTTTTCCTTGGGCTGCATTACAGGGGTTGGATTACTTGGTGCTGCCAAAGAGCTACCTAACGATCTCTAAGAGAACAGCAGGAGGAGCAGTGAAAAATGGAGAGTAGAGGCTAATGAGAATTAAGAATTAAAACATGGTTTCGTACATTCAGTTTAGTGAATTCTCTTATTTCTTCTCTCCTCCTTAACTGTGTATTCTGTTCCTTGCTTGCATCAATGATTTTTAAGGCTGCAAAATCAACTGGTTCAGAAAAATATACCCCTACCTCCCACCAAAAAAAGCACAGCTTTGTGTCAGATGAACTCGCTGAACATATTTGCTTTGCAGCTGTTTGGCCATTTGGTCAGACACAAAAGAAAGTATTACCCATCTTGGCAACCTACAACCTCACTGCATGCTCAGAGGACTGGTGTGAAAGCCAGGATTGGCAAGCTACTAAAGAAAACTGGTGATTCTGCCCTGTCACCAGTGCTGAGGTGCCAAGACGTCTGCTGCATTTGTACAAAATGAGAACATCTGGGAGATTTTTAGGAGTCGGAGCTTTTGCATGCTAGATGAAAAGCAAACCAATTGCATATAGTGGACACTATAGGTATCCTGAGGCAGTTAAAGTGGATGTTAAATCATGATTTACTTGGGCGAACCCCTGCAGCTGCCTAAAGAGATGGTCCCTGCTGCACACTTCTTGGACTGAAAGCAAACTCTTTGGTGGCTCAGATCCACCTTACTGCATGGTTTCGTAAAACCATTTGTGCGAGCCTCCATGGTAGAGAAGACAGAAAAGCTGCTGTTTTCAGAATTGTGTAGTGTATTTCAGACTAGAGGCTTCAAATTGAACAGCTTTATTTTCACAGAATCATAGAATCAACTAAGTTGGAGAAGACCTTTAGATCAAGTCCAACCATTACACCAGGACTACGAAGGCCACCACTAAATCATGTCACTGAGGGCCTCATCTACACAGTTGTTTGAATACTTCAAGGGATGGTGACTCAACCACTGCCCTGGGCAGCCTGTTCCAATGCCTGATCTCCCTTTCCGTGAAGAAATTGTTCCTAGTATCTAGTGTAAAACTTCCCTGACACAGCTTGAGTCTGTTACCTCTTGTCCTATCACTTTTTACTTGAGAGAAAAGACCTACCCCCACCTCACTACAACCTCCCTTCAGGTAATCGTAGAGACTGATAAGGTTCCCCCTGCGCTTTCTGTTCTTCAGAGTGAACAACCCCAGTTCCCTCAGTTGTTCCTCCTAAGAGTTGCTCTCCATACCCTTCACCAACTTCATTGCCCTTCCATGGACCCACTCCAGCACCTCAATATTTCTTTTGTAGTAAGGAGCCCAAAACCAAACACAGGATTTGAGGTGCGGCCTCACCAGTGCTGAGTACAGGAGGATGATCACTGCTCTTGCTCTACTGGCCACACTATTTCTGATACAGCCCAGGATGCCCTTGGCTGCCTGGTCACAAGCTGGGTCATGTCCAACTGACTGCTGACCAACACCCCCAGGTTCTTTTCAACTAGGCAGCTTTACAATCACTCTTCCCCAGGCCTGTAGCATTGCATGGGGTTGTTGTGGCCCAAGTGCAAGACCCTGAATTTTGCCTGGTTACACCTCATGCAACTGGCCACAGCCCATTGATACAGTCTATCCAGATCCCTCTGCAGAGCTTCCTGTCCTTCAGCAGATTAACATTCCTGTGCAACTTGGTGTCATCTGCAAATTTACTAATGGTGCACTCAATCCCCTTAACCAGGTTGTTAGTAAAGATTTTCAGCAACACTATCCCTAATACTGAGACCTGAGGGATACCACTGGTGACCAGCTGCCAAGAAGGTGAAGCATTTAACAATTAAGAAAAATGTATTTCAATTATTGACAAGACGTTCTTTTTATCAGACTGAAATCCACAGAAAACAGTAGCAAATTATCCTTGTCTACTGCTAATCTTCCCCAAAGTTTCAAAGGATCTCACATTACGCTTTACAGCTATACTGGAACTATTTATACCATTCACTAATGTGTGGTTCTGCAATTTCCACCAAAAGATACCTCAAAACATTTAAATTTTTCAGTTCTCATGCGTTCTCTGCAATAGAAGAGAACTGAAATCTGGAAACATTTCTCATACTTAGTAATTTTAAGATGTGAACAAGGTATGCTGAAATGCATTGCACAGAGCAGTAGAACAGTAAAATATGTTTTCTGAATTTTTATTATGGCTATGTCGATCTTCGTATCATTAATGTACAGAAGCAATTTGAGACTTAAAAGAGCTGGAATTCAAGGAGGCTTTAAGGTGTATCTGTAAATGATTCTTGTGTATATTGTGTGATCCATCAGTGTGTAAGGTTTGCAGGAAGCAGTCCTGCATCCGTCCTGACTGCAGTTTAGTAGCTGTGATACTGGGTTGTAGGGTGTGAGGATTTGGATAGACTGGGAATGATGAGGCAACAAAGTTTCCTGTTCTGGGTGACACCTAACTGCTTTGCCATGACACATGAGTCAGGCAAAATAATTGTGAATCTAATTTTTTGTAGGATGAAGTCCAGTTGCTTGGTTTCCAATAATGATACAGTTACGCGTATCCAAAGGAGGGAGTAACACAACTAAATCCAGGGAGCATCTTCAGCCAGTAAATTCAAGTCTTTTACAAGGAAGAAAGAGGTGTTCTTATGAGCTCCTCACAAATTTTACTTGTACCTGACCTTAAGGCTCTCACAAATCCTGCTTTTTGGTGTTTTCTGTTCCCTTAAGGTGACTCTGAAAATCTGACTTGACTTTTTGAGCTCTTTTCCTTAAAGGGTATGCCTAGACAGAGGCATGGTGGTGAGGACTGGGTCCTCTGTGAGGCTGGGCTGTGGAGAGCATCACACATTCCTGTTCTTCCCTTTCCTGCATCTTGTCACCTGCATGGCAGCTGCCCGGCCACGCAGGGGTTGAACAAGCATACTCATTTGTATTAGCTGAAGTGTGTACGTAAGTATTTGTAGGATCAAAGCCAACAGTTGTCTAATTCAGCCTAGAGAAGAGAAGGCTGCGTGGAAACCTCATAGCAGCCTTCCAGTATCTGAAGGGGGCCTATAAGGATGCTGGGGAGGGACTCTTCATGAGGGACTGTACT